>REGO01000437.1:726978-738853 GCA_010120015.1 Rhombomys opimus | reverse complement strand
ATTGTGGTACATCTATACAATGGAGTATTACTCAGCAATGAAAAATAAGGAAATCATGAAATTTGCAGGTAAATGGTGGGACCTGGAAAGGATCATCCTGAGTGAGTCGTCCCAGAGGCAAAAAGATATATACTCACTCAAATAAACATACAACATAGGATAAACCCACTAAAATCAGTATATCTAAACAAACTAAGCAAAAGGGAGGACCCTAGCTAAAACGCTCAATCCCCATCCTGAAAGGCAAAGAGGATGGACATCAGAAGAAGAAGAAAACAGGAAACAACCTAGGAACCTGTCACAGAGGGCAGTTTTGAAAGCCTCCGCCCTGCGGACTATCAAAACTGATGCTGAGCCTCATGGCCAACTGGCGGGCAGAGTGAATGGAATTTTATGTAAGAAGTGGGAAATAGCAAGAGGTGGAGAGGACAGGAACTCCACAAGGAGAGCAACCGAACAAGAAAATTTGAACACAGGGAACTTCCCAAAGACTCATACTCCAACCAAGGACTATTCATGGAGATAACCTAGAACCCCTGCACAGATGTAGCCCATGGCAGTTTAGTGTCCAAGTGGCTTACATAGTGATGGGAAGAGGGACTGCCTCTGACATAAACTGATTGGCCTGCTCTTTGATCACCTCCCCTTAAGGGAGGAGCAGCCTTACCAGGCAACAGAAGAAGACAATGCAGCCATTCCTGATGTGATCTGATAGACTAAGATCAGAAGGAAGGAGAGGAGGACCTCCCCTATCAGTGGATGTGGGGAGGAGCATGCATGCAGAAACGGGAGGTAGGGTGGGATCGGGAGGGGGAGGAGGGAGGGGCTTATTGGGGGATAGAAAATGAATAAAGTGTAATTAATTATAATAATAATAATAAATTGACTCCACCCAAAAAAATAAGAAGAAATGTATAATTTGAATGCACAATGAGACTGGAGTATATTTAATTGCTTAATAACTTTTAAAGAAATATTTAAAAAAATTTAAAAAAAAAGAATTGAGTTGGTATTTTGATGAGAATTGCATTGAATCTGTAGATTGCTTTTGGCAGGATGGCCATTTTCACAATGTTAATCCTACCAATCCATGAGCATGGGAGATCTTTCCATCTTCTGATATCTTCTTTCTTCAGAGACTTAACGTTTTTTTCAAACAGTTTTTTTTTCACTTGCTTGGTTAGAGTCACCCCAAGATACTTTACGTTATTAGTGGCTCTTGTGAAGGGTGTTGTTTCCCTGACTTCTTTCTCGGCCATTTTGTCCTTATATGATAAACATACTGAAATCTATCTACCTAAAGAAGATAAAGAAGAAAGAGGACCCAGGGTTAGATGTTCAATCCTCACTTAGAAAGACAAATAAGATGTACATTGGATGTAGGAAAAAACAAGTAACAGGACAGGTGCCTACAACAGAGGGCCTCTGAAAGACTGTACCTAGTAGTATATCAAAGCAGATACTAAGACTCATAACCAAACCTTGGGCAGAGTGCAGGGAATCAAATGAAGGAAGGGGGAGTTATTATGATGTGGAAAGTATAGGAGCTCCACAAGGGCCAAATATATCTGGGCACAGGGGTCTTTTCTGAGACTGACACTCCACCAAGGACCATGTATGGATATAACCTAGAACCTCTGCTCAGATGTAGCCCGTGGTAGCTCAGTAACCAATTGGTTTCCCATACTAAGTGGTACAGTGACAATTTCTGACAGGAACTCAATGGCAGGCTCTTTGACCTCCCACCCCCAAGGGAGGAGCAGTCCTGCTAGGCCACAGAGGAGGACTTTGCAGCCAGCCCTGAAGATACCTAATAAAACAGGGTCAGATGAAAGGGGAGGAGGTCCTCTCCAATCAGTGGAATTGGAAAGGGGCAGAGAAGAGATGAGGGAGGGAAGGTTGGATTGGGAGGGAATGAGGGAGTGGGATACAGTTGGGATACAGAGTTAATTAAATGTAACTAATAATAATAAAAAAAAGAAAAAAATGTTTATATGTGATTTACTTTGATGGAGAACATCAGGTAGAGCCATCAGATTGTAGGTACTCATTCCTTCTTACCAACAGCCTATATTCTTAATTTCTATAGTTAATAAAAATAACAATAATATTTTCAAGTAATCAAAGGTATTTACAATACTCTTCTTAATTTTTTCTGTTATTGGAAGCAGTTTATTTTTCATCTATGATATCCTGATTATAGTTCCCCTCTCTGTCCTTCTCTGTTATTCTCCTTCTCAGTACCACTCCACCTCCACTTTCACCTAGATCTACTCTTTCTGTCACCCTTTAAAACTAAAGGCTTCGAAAACATAACAACTAATTTAGTGTCTGGTTTTATATTGAGGTCTTTGATCCACTTGGACTTTAGTTTTGTGCAGGGTGATAAAAATGGATCTATTTTCATTTTTCTGCATGTAGATATCCAGTTGGACCAGCACCACTTGTTGAAGATGCTGTCTTTTTCCATTGTATGGTTTTGGCTTTTTTGTCTAAAATCAAGTATCTGTAAGTGTGTGGGTTTATTTCTGGGTCGTCTATTCAATTCATTTGATCCACCATTCTGTTTCTATGTCAGTACCACGAAGTACCATTCTGTTTGTTTGTATATTTTTAATTAAATTTTTATTTTTATATTAATTACAGTTTATTCACTTTGTATCCCAGCTGTAGCCCCTTCCCTCCTCCCTTCCCAATGTCACCCTCCCCTCCCTCATCTCTTCCTATGTCCCTCTCCAATTTCACAGACAGGGGAGGTCCTTCTCCCCTTTCATCTGACCCTAGCTAATCTGGTCTCCTCTGAAATGGCTGCATTGTCTTCATTTGTGGCTTGGCAAGGTTGCTCCCCTATCCAGGGGAGGTGGTCAAACAGCCAGCCACTGAGTTCAGGTCAGAGACAGTCCCTGTTCCCCTTACTAGGGTACTCACTTGGATACTGAGCTGCCATGAGCTACATCTGAGCAGGGGTTCTAAGTTATATCCATAAATGGTCCTTGACTGGAGTATCAGTCTCCTAAAAGACCCCTGTGCCCAGATATTTTGGTTCTTTTGCTATGCTTGTGGAGCTCCTGTCCTCTCCAGGTCTTATTATCTTCACCTTCTTTCCTAAGATTCTCTGCACTTTGCCAAAAGTTTATTTATGAGTCTCATTATCTGCTTTTATACAATGCTGAGTGGAGTCTTTAAAAGGCCCTCCATGGCAGTTTTTATTACTATTGCTCTATAATACATCTTGATATCAGGGATGGAGATACCTCCAGAAGATCTCTTGTTGTACAGGAACATTTTGGCACCTCTGGGTTTTTTGTTTTTCCATATGAAGTTGAGAATTGTTCTTTCAAGTTCTATAAAGAATTGTGTTGGTATTTTGATGGAATTAGATTAAATCTGTAGATTGCTTTTGGTAGGATGGCCATTTTCACTATGTTAATCCTGCCAATCTATGAGCATGGGAGATCTTTCCATCTTCTGATATCTTCTTCTATTTCTTTTTTTTTCAGAGACTTGAATTTTTTTTTAAAAAGTCTTTCACTTGCTTGTTTAGAGTCACACCAAGGTACTTGTTATTAGTGGCTATTGTGAATGCTGTTGTTTCCCCAATTTCTTTCTTGGCCCTTTTGTCTTTGGTATTCAGGAGGGATTCTGATATTTTTTTAATTAATTTTATATCCAGCTACTTTTTCTGAAGGTGTTTATCTGAAGAAGGAGTTCTCTGGTTGAAATTTTGGGGTCACTCATGTATACTGTCATATCATCTGCAATAGTGATACTTTGACTTCTTCCTTTCTGAATTGTATTCCCTTGATCTCTTTTAGTTGTCATATCGCTCTAGCTAGGACTTCAAGTACTATGTTGAAGACATATGGAGACAATGGGCAGCCTTGCCTTGTCCCTAATTTCATTGGAACTGAGTTAAGTTTCTCTCCATTTAGTTTGGTGATGGCTATAGGCTTGCTGTACATAATAGGAAAAAAAAGACCATCCCATCCAAGTTGGACAAGAACTGTTAAAATATTTAATGTATTTGACCTAATATATGACCTAATAAGAGTGAGAAATGTAACAATTTCGTTTCATTCATATGTAGATAAATATAGGTGCTTTGATAGTATGATGCCTGATAATAGTTAAAATACAAAAAAATATACTATAGTTCTTTTTCATCACTAGAAGCATAGAAATCTTCATTTTTCAAAGCCTTAAATTCACAAGGGGGTGAAGGAGCACATCTGCCATAACATCTGCACTCCCAGCCCTCAAGAGACTGAACCCAGATAGAGAGTTTGAAGACAGCCTGGGCTCCATGCAGAGTTCAACAAGACAGGACTATGAGACACCGACTTAAAAACAATTATTCTTATTTTTTATTTTTTATGATTTCTTCATTGTATATCCTGATTTTAGTCCCCTCCCTCAACTTCTTTCAGTCTCACCCTCCATTTTTCTTCCATCCCCTTCCCCTAGTCCACTGAAAAGAAGCATTTTCCTACCCTGCCATCTGCCCATAGTTTATCAAGTCTCATTAAGACTGCCTGGATCCTTTTTCCTCTGGCCTGGCAAAGTCTCATCGCCAAGGGCAAGTGATCAAAGAGAGGCAACCAAGTTCATGACAGAGGCAGTCCCCGCTTCTCTTATAAGGATCCACATGGTGAGAGGCCTATATGCTACATCTGAGCAGGGGGTCTAGGTCCTCCCCATACATGGTCTTTGGTTGGGGCATCAGTCTCTGCAGGCCCTCAAATTTAAAATATCTGTAGACCCAGATATTTTAGCTTTGTTGATCTCCTTAGTGAGGTTACTGAGAAAAAGAAAGATACACATGGTATTTACTCACTTATACGAAGATATTAGCCATAAAATAAATATAGGATAAACATACTACAATCTACAGACCTAAAAAAGCTAAACAATAAGGAGGACTCTAGGGAGGATGCTTAAATCTCATTCAGAAAAGCAAACAGGATAGACACCAGAAGCAGTAGAAGAGACACAACAGGATGGGAACCTACTATAGAGGGTCCTCTGAAAGGATCCACCCAACAGGGGCTGAGACTCACAGTGAAACTTTTGGCAGAGCACAAGGAGTCTTACGAAAGAAAGCACCTCTGAAAGATGTACACTAGGGTATCGAAGGAGATACTGAACTCATAAACAAACTTTGGGCAGAATGCCAGAATTCTTATGGAAGAAGGAAAGAGATAGAAAGACTTGGATAGGACAGGAACTCCACAAGGAGAACAGTGGAGCCAAAAACCCTAGGCCCGGGGAAGCCTGTAGAAACCAATACTCCAACAAAGGACCACACTTGGAGAGGACCTAGAACCCTCTCAGAGGAAGCCCAGTGGCTGCTCACTTTACAAGTGGGTTCCTTAGTATGGGGCACAGGGGCTGTCTCTAAAAAGAACTCAGTGGCTGGATCTTTGATCACCTCCCCCTGAGGGGTTCAGTCTTGCTGGGCCCCAGAGGAAGATGATGCAGCCAGTCCTGATGAGACTTGATAAGCTAGAAGGGGAGGAGGTCCTTCCCTGTAATGGGACTAGGGAAAGGGTAGCGGGGAGGAGAAGGAGGGTGATTGGGACTGGGAGGAGATGAGGGAAGAAGCTGCAGAGGAGATACAAAGTGAAAAAATTGCAATAAATGAATGAATAAAGAAATAAATAGAATTTAAAAAATTAAAAACACCAAATGAGTTAAGAAAATAATCCGTACATATGTCCAAACATATCTACACATATCATGAAGTCAACTAATAGATTTATAGCATTTATTTCTCAAATTATAAAATTTAAGAAACATAGGAGAATTAAATAATAATAGCATACATGTGCCTAAAATTATATGTTCTAGCAGCAAACCTTCCTGATATAATTAGAACATAAATTTAATAGAACAGATATTTTACACTTTACTCATTACAGCCAAATAAAATGTGAACTGTCAGTTCTTCAATTATAAGCCTTTTCCTTTTATTTTCAGACATAACCATCACATTCAATCTAAATTAAATACTTAATTGGAGACACCCAATTTGATATGTCATATTAATTTTAATCAAAGTATGACACAAGAAAAACGCCAACAACAAAAAACAAAAACAAACAGAAAACAAACTCAAATAAGATTTTGGCAGAGCCTAAAATACTTCTTCCCCACATCTCATTCCTTCATCCAGTTTCTTGATTTTCTCATTTTTCTTTATCTTTTAATTTGTCAGGGACACGGTGGTGTGTGTGTGTGTGTGTGTGTGGCAGGATTTCTGTGCTTGTGTAGGTGTATGCACAGAGAGGCCCAGGACTGATGCTCACTATAGTTCACAATCACCTTCTACATCTACAGGATTCAGAAGAGGCTGAAAACTACTGCTGCGTCTAAACGTGGATGGTCAGTGAGTTTCAAGACTCTCTGATTCTGCTCTGTCAGGTGTCACAGCTCCGTCGGGGGATCCTGTAAATGACCCGTGTAACCGTCTCGCCAGCAAGAAGGCACACGGACGACAGGATCCTTCTGCAGCAGGCTTTATTACAGGCAATGAAAGGAGGAAGACACCCAGCCCCAAGATGGCGCTGCTTAAATAAGCCCCAAACGCACTTATGTGACGTGGAGTGACGTGTCATACCCTGATTGACTGCTTACTCGTACCCGTCTGACGGCCCGGGGTGGGGCAGTGGCTTGGCTCGCTTTTGCGACCTGCACATGTGCTCTCAGAGGCTGTCACCAGTATAGAGACAGGATGCCGGCGCCATCTTGTAATGGCGTCTGAACCTCGGCTCTCTAAAGGGCCCTCATATTTATTCCACAAACACCTTACCAAAGGAGCCACCTCACCATCCAATTATTTTGCTTTTTATTTTTATTCAATTACCATTTTCTTACTACAACTGGATAATTATTTCTAGTGACTTGAGCACATTGTACACAAAACAATTTTATTATTAAAAATAAATAATTTTCTACTGATTTAATGTGTCTTTGATCCATTGGTCTTTGATCCACTTGGACTTCAGTTTTGTGCAGGGTGATAAGTATGGATCTATTTTCATTTTTCTACATGTAGACATCCAGTTAGACCAGCACCATTTGTTGAAGATGCTATCTTTTTTCCTTTGTATGGTTTTGGCACCTTTGTCAAAGATCAGGTGTCCATAAGTGTGTGGGTTTATTTCTGGGTCTTCTGTTCGGTTCCATTGATCCACCATTCTGTTTCTATGCCAGTACCATGCAGTTTTTATAACTGTTGCTCTATAGTACAACTTGAGATCAGGGATGGAGATACTTCCAGAAGATCTTTTATTGTAGAGGATTGTTTTAGCAATTCTGAGTTTCTTGTTATTCCATACGAAGTTGAGAATTTTTCTTTCCAGGTCTGTAAAGAATTGTGTTGGCTATTTGATGGGAATTGCATTAAATCTGTAGATTGCTCTTGGTAAGATGGCCATTTTTACTATGTTAATCCTGCCAAGCCATGAGCATGGGAGATCTTTCCATCTTCTGATATCTTCTTCAATTTCTGTCTTCAGAGACTGGAAATTTTTTTCATACAAGTCTTTGACTTGCTTGGTTAGGTTCACACCAAGGTACTTTATATCCTTTGTAGCTGTTGTGAAAGGTGTTGTTTCCCTAATTTCTTTCTTGGCCCTAGAACCCATTGGTACAGGAGAAAACTTCCTGAACAGAACACCAACAGCACAGGCTCTAAGAGCAACAATCAATAAATGGGACCTCCTGAAACTGAAAAGATTCTGTAAAGCAAAGGACACCGTCATCAAAACAAAGCGACTCCCTACAGATTGGGAAAGAATCTTCACCAACCCTTTATCTGACAGAGTACTCATATCCAGTATATATAAAGAACTAAAGAAGCTGAAAAGCAGCAAACCAAGTAATCCACTTAAAAAATAACATTCAACCAAGGACCATGTATGGATATAACCTAGAACCTCTGCTCAGATGTAGCATGTGGTAGCTCAGTAACCAATTGGTTTCCCAAAGTGAGGGGAACAAGGACTATTTCTAACAGGAACTCAATGACTGGCTTTTTGGCCTCCCCACCCTCCAAGGGAGGAGCAGTCCTGTTAGGCCACAGAGGAGGGCTTTGTAGCCAGTCCTGAAGATACCTGATAAAACAGGATCAGATGAATTGGGAGGAGGTCCCCCCCCATCAGTGGACTTGGAAAGGGGCACGGTGGAGATGAGGGAGGGAGGGAAGGACTGGGAGGGAATGAGGGATTGGGACACAGTTGGGATACAGAGTTAATAAAATGTAACTGATAAGGAAAAAATTAAAAAAATGAAAATTAAAAAATAAATAAATAGATAAATAAATAAAAGAAAAAAATGGGGAACAGAGCTAAACAGAGAACTCTCTGTAGAGGAATATCGAATGGCAGAGAAGCACTTAAAGAAATGCTCAACCTGATTAGCCATTAAGGAAATGCAAATCAAAACAACCCTGAGATTTCACTTTACACCCATCAGAATGGCCAAGATCAAAAACTCAAGTGACAACATATGCTGGAGAGGTTGTGGAGAAAGGGAAACCCTTCTCCACTGCTGGTATGAATGTAAACTTGTATAACCACTCTGGATATCAATCTGGTGCATTCTCAGACAACTGGGAATAGCGCTTCCTCAAGATCCAGCCATACCACTCCTAGGTATATATCCAAAAGAGGCTCAAGTACACAAGAAGGACATTTGCTCAACCATCTTTGTAGCAGCTTTATTTGTAATAGCCAGAAGCTGGAAACAGCCCAGATGCCCCTCAACTGATGAATGGATGCAGAAATTGTGGTACATCTATACAATGGAGTATTACTAGGCAATGAAAAATAAGGAAATCATGAAATTTGCAGGTAAATGGTGGGACCTGGAAAGGATCATTCTGAGTGAGTTGTCCCAGAAGCAAAAAGACACACACGGTATATACTCACTCATATAAACATACAACATAGGATAAACCCACTAAAATCTGTACATCTAATCAAACTAAGCAAAAGAGAGGACCTTTACTAAAATGTTCAATCCCCATCCTGAAAGGCAAAGAGAATGGACATCAGAAGAAGAAGAAAACAGGAAACAACCTAGGAACCTGCTACAGAGGGCCTCTGAAAGCCAGAAGAAGAAAACAGGAAACAACCTAGGAACCTTCCACAAAGTGCCTCTGAAAGCCTCTGCTGTGCACTGTCAAAGCAGATGCTGAGCCTGATGGCCAACTGTTGGGCAGAGTGAATGGAATTTTAGGTAAGAAGTGGGAAATAGTAAGATCTGGAGAGGACAGGAACTCCACAAGGAGAGCAACAGAAAAAGAAAATTTGAACACAGGGGACTTCCCAGAGACTCATACTTCAACCAAGGACTATTCATGGAGAATAACCTAGAACCCTGACAATGCAGCCAGTTCTGATGAGAACTGATAGACTAAGATCAGAAAGAAGGAGAGGAGGACCTCCCCTATCAGTGGACTTGGGGAGGGGCATGCATGCAGAAAAGGGGGAGAGGGTGGGGCCGGGAGGGGAGGAGGGAGGGGCTTATGGAGGGATACAAAATGAATAAAGTGTAATTAATAAAAGTTAAATAAAAAATTAAAAAATAATAATGAACCATCAAAAAGTAAATAAATAAATAAAAATACTATTTGAAAACTATTCTCTCAAAAAAAGAAAAGAAAGAAAGAAAGAAAGAAAGAAAGAAAGAAAGAAAGAAAGAAAGAAAGAAAGAAAGAAATCACTGAAATTAACCAGCGTTGTTTTTGCTGCTGTATAATTGAGTTGGGCAGAGATTGGGAGTGGTTTATACAGATAATACTTGGGATGAAAATTGATTGGTGTAAAAGCCATTCTGTATAAATCCTAACATGTAACTGTTTCTGTTCTATCTTGCTACATCTACTATGCATGGATAACTCCATTCTTTTTTCCCCATTACTGACTGTGTGATTTTTTTTCCCATTTGCCTGTACCTTCTCATCACTATTGACTTGTGCAACCTCCATCCCTCAGCTCACACTGATATTTGTGTTCTTCCTTATATTTCTTGACTTTGCTGCCAAACTGAATCGCATCTAATATCTGGCTACTAATAGTTGGAAAGTCTATAGTTTCATCTAAGTGCATGAAATCTGATAAATTTATCAATGTATTAATATACTTTCACAGTTTTAAATTTTACTGACAATCTTATGAAAAGCACTGTATTCATAAAATTGATAGAAACTGATGAGCCTACAAGTGTTCTAGCCTTTGTGACATGAATATCGCATTCGTGACCATGAACATCACTAACATTCCCTTATTGTTTTTTTTTCTATTTTGTGTTCTTTCATTCATTTTTTCACTTCTCCTTTCATTTCCCTTTTTTTTAAGAGATGAAATATTTAGAGTGACACCTTCCATTCTAGTAAATTTTAAAACGGAGTATTCTAATTGGAGAACTACGAGGCAATGCTATAGAATACATCTTTGTGTTTATTCAGCTTGCTTGAATTATTTCTTTTATTATTTGAATAAATGCTTGCTATTATTCCCATGCTAGTTCCAGGAAATGCCCTTTCCTTCTCGTTGATTTTATGCAGTTTAATCAGGATGAGTTATTCGGTATATTTTCTTTTATACCTCATTTCAGTTAGCATAACTTTTTAGACCCATCGTTGTTTTTAGCCATAGTAGGATTTGTTTCCTTTTCAACAATGTGTTGTTTGTTGTGTGTATGCATCCTGTTTTTATAATCCTTTGACTTGTCTAAAGGCATGTGGTTAGTTTCTGTACCACTATGATGTGAAAAAAATGACAACAAACATGAAAATGCAGAAATCTCTTTTGACCTTAATTTCCATTTTGAAAACATATTTACATACACAAAGATTGCTAAGTCATATGGTGGCACTATAAATAGTTGCTCTAGAAACCTCTGTACTCTGAAGCACAGATGATCCAATGGTTAAATTCCCACCAACAAACTAAAAGGCTTCATTTTTCCATACTTTACAGTTTGAGTTGTGTGTATTTGATGATTAATAATGGTAAATTGTATCACTTACTTATTCATCATTTGTCTATTTCCTTAATAAAACATTCAAGTCCTTTGCACATTTTTAAATGTTTTTCTATTATCCTAGAATTCTACAAAATGTTTTGAAATTTAAGTTTTTCTCAGATATATAAATTACTATTATTTCTTTTCTTTTTGTAGGTTTTACCTTTTCAGTGTATTGATTGTTTCTCCTACTGTGCAGAAAGTCTATTGTTTTATGTAATTTCACTTGCCTAAACTTGTCTACCTTGGGGAAGCATTGTGTGTGTGTGTGTGTGTGTGTGTGTATGTGAGAGAGAGAGAGAGATTTCTTTGTTTGATGTTTGACTCTTTGATACAGAATCATTTCTGTGTCATGTAATAATACTGTAAGACACAATGACATGAGTTTTGGGCCTTTGTACTACTGCCTCAGCTTCATGACCATTAATGTTTGTGTGTTATTATACTGAACCTCCTCTCATTTCCCTGATCTTGAGACAGAGACACAGCATGTGGTCCAGGTCAGTCACTACTTTATTAATTATTACTGATATTAGAGGTGTGAGATGCCATGTTCCACTTCAGAGTACTTTTCTATTTTGTGGAATAGCTTGAGGAGAATTGGAGTTAACACTTCTTTAAAGGTCTTGTAGAATTCTGCGCTGAAGCCTTCTGATCCAGGGCTTTTTTTGGAGGGGAGACTGTCAATGACTGCTGCAATTTCCTTGGGAGATATAGGGCTATTCAGTCTTTCTACTTGATCTTGACTTAGTTTTGGTAGATGGAATCTTTCAAGGAAGTTATCCATTTCATTTAGATTTTCAAATTTTGTGGCATATAGGCTTTTGTAGTATGACCTAATAAT
>REGO01000437.1:704003-723490 GCA_010120015.1 Rhombomys opimus | reverse complement strand
CTGCGGAGCTAGTATGGCGTCCAGCAGACTCGGGCCCTGGGGGGATGGTGTAGCCGCCACGTGGATCTGGGACTTCGGGACACGTACTGCTGATCTTTGCCTGCCGCTAAAGGGCTTGGAGCTCTGCCCCAGCGGCTGTATACCTCAGGCAGTTAGGTCTGCTCTGAGAAAGACCAGTCTCAGGAAAGACCCCTGTGCTCAGATTTTTTTGGTTCTGTTGCTCTCCTTATGTAATTCCTGTCCTCTCCAGATCTTACTATTTCCCACTTCTTTCCTAAGATTCCCTGCACTCGTGGAGGAATTGATGCACAAATTGTGGTACATCTACACAATGGAATATTATTCAGCAATAAAAAGCAAGGAAATCATGAAATTTGCAGGTAAATGGTGGGATCTGGAAAAGATCATCCTGAGTGAGCTATCCCAGAAGCAGAAAGATGTACACGGTATATACTCACTCATATAGACATATAATATAGGATAAACCTACTAAAATCTGCACATCTAAAGAAACTAATCAAGAGGGAGGACTCTTGCTAAAATGCTCAATTCCTATCCAGAAAGGCAAAGAGGCTGGACATCAGAAGAAGGAGAAAAGAGGGAACAAGTCAGGAGCCTGACACAGAGGACCTCTGAAAACTCTGCCCTGCAGACTATCAATGTAGATGCTAAGAAGTGTTTTTAAGTTAAGTGTTTCATAATATACTTTAATAAATGCCAAAGATTATTTTCTAAAACAGTGTTAGAGTAAGTTAAAGTGAGAGTATCATTACCAAAGAGACATTTCAGAGAACAAGTTTTATACGTATTTCACTCAGGGTGAGAATCCTGTCCTGAGAGGAAACTGAACCACCCTCTCCTCTGTAACTTAGCCGTGACCCTTGTCACCTCATTGGTTTGCTTGCAAGAATTAATTGACAAGGATTGAAAACATTATGCAAATTCCACCTGGCAGTTCTTCTTACTAATTTGACAGCAATACACTGCTTAAGTGTTTAATCCCACAAATTAAAAGAAATGGGAGAATCAACTGAGTGTTCAAACAAAAGCCATTCTAAACCATTCTAAACCTTAAATTAAAAAACCTCACAAAATTTAAAATAATCCTAAAACAACCGTTGGAATATTGTTCAGACTACAATTGAGACATAAAACTGTGTTTAGTATCATCTTGCATACTTTTTCGTATGATACCACTATCTTTTAGCTAATTTAAATATAAACAGACTAACCTTTAAAATTCTGTGACAAGTATGTCACTTCTGCAAGATATATCAAATGGCTGTAGCAAGTGGAAGTAACATAATTTTCTAATTAACAATGTTTTTAACTAAAATTACTATGATCACACTATAAATCACTATTTTTTTCTTTGGATATATATAAAGCTTATTTTTTTGCTCTTCTGATATTTAAAAATTGTTGTAATTATACAATAATTAAATCAAGAGGTGTTCTAATTTAGTTATATTTATTTTATTTGAAAAATTCTAGGATTTTTCCTTTCCATTCAATTTTTCATAGGCATCTTTAGAGTGATTAGCCAAAGTAGACACACAAAAATTTCCTTTGGTCTAGTAGTTTTAGTGTGTGTGTGTGTGTGTGTGTGTGTGTGTCTGTAGGAGTGTACATGTGTACTAGAGAGGCATGTGCACTCAGCTGTTTCTTTTGTTCATGTGTTTGATGTGCTTTTCTTAGACACTCTCCACCTTGTTTTTAAAGACACTGTCTTCATTGACTCTTCAACTTGGATTTGGCCATAGTAGCCGATCACTGAACAGCAAGACTCTTCCCACGTATGGGATTGCAGACATACAATTCCAGCTCCAGGTCATACCCCTAATTTAAAATGGAACCTATATATCAAACTCACTTCCTCATGCTTCCTTCTAAACGACTTTAGCTCCTAAGACATCTTCTAGACCTCTGACCAGATTTTGCCTTCTGTACCATAAATTTACACTATTTTCGTCAATGGCTTTCTTCTACCTTCATTTACTCTATTTATAGATATTACTTATTTGTTACTTATTTTCTGAACAAAAATAAAACATTACCTTTTTACAGAATCATTAGTGAGGATCTTATTCTATACTGTAATCTACGGTATGTGTATCTAATATTTCAATTGTTAAATTACCATTTCGTTCTAATTAAACACAACACACTTTCTCTTACCTCATCTGCACCTGCCAGAAAAATCACATCTAGTGAAGGTGAATAATCTGTTCTCACTGTACAGCTCAGGTAGCTAGCCCAAAGTTTATAATGTTGGCCTCACACCTTGCTGTACTTACTACTTCATGCTCTGTTTTAGCAAATTTACTGTCATATTTTACTACAGTGGCTGAAGAATACATGTTAAGGAAGTTTGCAGTAAAAATTCCCAATTCAAAAGTTCAATGTACGCCCTATTCAGTATGACATTTCTCCATGTAAGATATTCAGCAACCCTTGTTGGAGGGAGGTACTGCATTAAATAAAATATTTGTCAGTCGATACAATGTGCAGCTCTCTTGGGCTCCTACTCATGTCTGAGAGAAAGAATTACAGAAAAAAAAATAAAGATGTACTAATGAAAGCATTTTGAAACATTTTAGGGGTGGGTTAAAAGATTTGTTAGCCATCTGGGAATGATGTGAATTGTCGTAAAGACTGTGTATGGTGTCACTTTCTACCTGGACTAAATAAACTTCATGCTGCCGGTGATGTGGACAGAGCTCACTTCTCAGGTACAGAAGCTGGTAGTTTAAGATGGAATTTTAAAGACGTGGTTGAAAAGGCATCACATGACAAATAATGTTTTGGAGACTGATAAAATTCCAAAGAGAGAAATTTGAGGAAGTTGGGGATTATTCAAGAGATTTGATGGTGATACTGATGATAATAATAATAATTGCAGTCACCAAATGTTATAAAAATAAATTTCATTAATATAAAAAAATGTTGACCTTACATATGTTTGAAGAGATAAAGTTAACTTGTTTGGATTATTATATAACTGAATGTAAAAATCTTAGAATTAAAACAGTAAGATAGAAAACTGGTGCTCCATAATAGAGGACTCAGAGATGAATCCATACAGATATAGTCACAAGATTTTCAGCAAAGTTGTCAAAAGCATACAGGTATGAAAAAAAGCAGCCCATTTAGCAAATGGTTTTGACCTCCCCCTCCCCCCAATGGAGGAGCAGCCTTGCTAGGCCACAGAGGACACAATGCAGCCAGTCCTGATAATGCCTGATAAACTAGGGTCAAATAGAAGGGTAGGAGGACCTCTCCTATCAGTGGACTTGGAAAGGGGCAGGGAGGAGATGAGGGAGGGGAGGTGGGATGGGGAGGGAATGAGGGAGGGGGCTACAGCTGGGATACAAAGTAAATAACCTGTGATTAATATTAAAAAAATAAAAATTATAAAAAATAAAAAAAAACTGTATATCCATCACGAAGAAAATAAAATTAATTTAATTGACTACTCTTATGATAAAAATTTTTTAAATTGCATCTAAAATAATAGTTTACAACTGAAAATGCTGAAGGAAGAATTGAAGCACTTGAGGTGCAGACAAAAATTCCTTACTAGAATCAAAATAGAACAGGAAATAACCTGAGAACTGACAAATGAATGTCATAAAGAATTAAGCTTAAGCACAGCAAAATAACCAATAACCGAGTGTATACATGGCCTACAATGAGATATTACTTCTGTTAAGTGATTCATATTTAGAACATGTAAAAACTCACTTTTGGTTATAGTGTAATCCAGTATAGTTACCATGCAACTCACTGCGGAGACTTCCTCATAAGCTCAAGCTGGATCTGCGTTATAAACTCTCCAAACTAATGGTAAGCAGATGCCCAAAGGACTCAAAACTTTACCACAGAGAAACTTATGCGTCCATATCCATTACAGCTAGTTTCACAAGCAAAAACATAAAACCAAGCTAAAAGTCCAACAATGAATGAACGGATAAGAAAAATGTGGAAGGTTTAAAATACTTGAATCAAATCACGAATTCTATAAAATTCTCATCAGGAGTTATGAAAATACCTTCATATTGATTCTGCAGGAAGTCTGCCCAACAGAATGAAACTATTACACCAGAACACAGGCAGTAAGGATTTCTCTATGTCACGGCAGATCCAGGAGAGACACAGCAATGACAAGAAAGGAAGCAGGAAGCAAAGTCCCTAGGGGACTATGTCCCTTCAGGGCACACCTCATCCTCAGCTGTGCAAAACAGTGGCCTGCCTCCAGGAAGCTTACTTGAGACCCTTCTGAATGCATGGCTATGGCAAAATGCCATGTGCATTGTTTATAGGAGTATAAAAATAAAAATGACCTTATCAAAAAGAATATTGTGAATTTGTTTAAATAATCTGGACTTAGACTAATCATAAATAGATAAATCCAATGAAGATGAAATACTTGCAGAATGGTTCCGTGGCAGCAGTCCCCACAAGGACCAAGATACTACAAAAACCAGAGTTATTAGAAGATATTATGTTATATGAAATGATATAGAAAGCAAAAAAAAAAAAAAATTAAGTAGCATTCTCTAGAAGAAAGTAGAAAAGTGATTGACTTAGTCTAGCAGGGGTTTGTGTTAATGAGTACTGAACTAAATGAAAGTGAACTGAGAAACTTCATATGTTCCATAGCACAATGGAGTGACTCTATGCTTCACTGGGTATTTAAAATGAAGGTAGAAGTGAGGTGTTTTAAAACTCCCAAAACAAGGAAGTAATAAATATTCTTTAAAATGTAGATGGTGATATTGTTCATCTAATCATTACATCTTTCGTAGATGCAGCAAAGTATCATACTGTGTCTCATATAGTTGTCCAAATATTGTGTCAGTAAAAACTCAAAGCAAAACAAAGCCTATGAGGAGGAATGAATTTCACTTACTTAACATAAGCTAACACAAAATGCTTATATGACATCAAGATTAATGTGTGTTAGATATATGTTTTTTACAAATATAAAAATGAATTTGCAACATATTATAGCAGTATAAGAACATGCTACCTTGCTTCCCATGCTTGCTCAGTCTACTTTCTTGCTGAAGATAAGACAACTACCCCAAGGGTAGCACTGCACACAGTGATGTACGTTTTCGCTCACCAATCACCAAGCAAGAAAATGCCTCATAATTCTGCACACATGTCAATCCTATGAAAGCATTTTCTCAGTTAAGATCCTCCCTCTCAGATGAACCTAGCCCCTGTCAAGTGGCCAGAATTAACCAACACACTCTGTCTATTGTAAATGCTTCTTACTATCATCTATATATTTGATATGCGAGAAATAGTTTAAATAACAGCTTCTACCTGCTGTGAAACAGGAAATACTTCATGATTGTTAATACCCATCATAATTTCAAAAGATTACAGAAGTGCCACTGTTTTGCTTTTACATTTTATTACTCCCTTAGAAAATACAAATTAAAATCAAGACATGCCCATTGCATAACAGTAAAAAGCTGTGTTTCATAAATTAAGAATTGCTATCAAGATCACTCACTAAACACACACATTTAATGTGCATATTGATATTTATATGAATAATTTGAAAATACTTAGATGTTGTGGACAGGATTACATTATAAATGAAGGGAAAATAAACTTGTACACTTTTTCATTGAAGTTTTGCTTATTGGACTTGTACTATAAAATATTTTTGCACATGTTAAATATTTAAGTATAAAAGCAATCACATCAGATTGTTGTTGGTATAATGTTCTTGTGGAATGTATACAATTTACCCTTGTACATTCAAATGCTGTTTTCTCTACCTCACTATCTTGTTTCAACCAGAAGTTGCATTGTGATGTTTATTCTAAGCATCACCTGTCTCAAGTTTATGTAAAAATGCCACCATTTTTTCTTTGTACTGTCAATAAAACAACCTGAGCAATGGAGAGAATAGGGTGGGATATCCTGGTCCAGAGGGGAGGAGAAGGAAGCCAGTGGAAGGGGTTGGAGAGCAGGGAACAGCAAGAGCGGATTTGGAACCATGAAAAGAGATGAACCTACTGAGATATGACTAAAAGCAAGTATGGTGTGGGAAATCTGAATGGGAGGAAACTATGCAGGCTTGGAGGTTTAGGATAGAGTAACTGTTGCCCAGCATTGTGCTCTAGGTTAGTTAAATAAATCCTAGTCTTGATGTGGTGACTTGTGTATACTGCTGGCTTAGGAATGACCACCATTCAACTAGGAACCTGCACAGAGGGCCTCTGAAAGGCTCTGCCCTGCAGACTATCAAAGAAGACGCTGAGATTTATGGCCAACTGTTGGGCAGAGTGCACGGAATCATACAAAAGAAGTAGGAAACAGTAAGATCTAGAGATGACAGGAACTCCACAAGGAGAGCAACAGAACCAGAAAATCTGAACACAGGGGTCTTTCCAAAGATTCATACTTCAGCCAGTACCATGCATTGAAGATAACCTAGAACCCCTGCACAGATGTAGCCCATGGCAGTTTAGTGTCCAAATGGGTTCCATAGTAATGGGTACAGGGACTGCCTCTGACATGAACTGATTGGCCTGCTCTTTGATCACCTCCCCCTGAGGGGAGAGCAGACTTACCAGACCACAGAAGATGACAATGCAGCCACTCCTGATAAGATTTGATAGAGTAAGATCAGAAGGAAGGAGAGGGGGACCTCCCCTATCAGTGGACTTGGGGAAGGGCATGCATGAAGAAGGGGGAGGGAAGGTGGGATTAGGAGGGGAGGAGGGAGGGATTTATGGGGGGATACAAAGTGAATAAACTTAATAAAAGTTTAAAAAACAAAATAAAAAAGATAAAACAATAATAAATATTAATAATCAACAACAGACTGGTTTTCATTTTCAAAGTGCACTGACTCTTTTCATCCTGTTGCTATTGTTGACTACAATAAGTAAACTAAGTTGAACTCTGTTTTATCCGTACTGAGTTTTGTATGCACAGTGAATACATTCAATATACGAACACATTCACTGTTAATTAGAAATGAACAATCTACTTAGGTATCAGGTACTGGAAAATTACTCTGAAGTAAAATTTATCTATTTATTCATTTACTTACTTACTTATTTATTTTTACAATTTATACATTTTATATCCCAAATATAGCCTCCTCCCTCATTTCCTCCTGGTCCCACCCTCCATCCCTCTTCTCCCATATTTACTTTTCATAGTCCACTGAAAGGGGTAGTCCTCCTCCCCTGCCTTCTGACCCTATCTTATCAAGTCTCATAAAGACTGCCTTTGGCATTCATATGTTACATTGGGGTAACTGGACCACTAGTGAGATTGTTGTGTATCAAGTTCCTCGGGGATTGAAACATTCTTTTCTGCAAGGAGCTCATCAAAAAAGGAAGTAAATAACCTAAATTATTTTCAAGAAGTTCTGAAACTGAAACTATTAAATAGGGCCTTCATTCCAAAAAGTATATAAGCATTAAAGACTGCTGAGAATCATTCTCAGAGGCGATAAACTGCAAAGAGGATACTTAGAAGCTCAGCAAGCTATAAGAAGCAGTGACCAACTGAACTGCACAGAAGAAAAAGAGCAGCTGAGCTGCCTTGAGGAGGCTCAGACAAACTGAGCCACCTGGAAAGAATGCTCTTCCAACTGCTGCTCTCCCCACAGGCTGTGCAGTGTGATTCAGATTCCCAGCTACCACTCATGCTGAGGTGGGTTTCATGATGCAGTTGCCTTTGAGTTATTTCTGCTCCTGTAAATAAAGCATGACCCTTATTCCTGTAAGTAACTCCAATAAAACTCACTGGTTCACTAAGTCAAAAGAGGGAGAGCCTCTTCCTCTGTGGCCTGTCAAGATCAAATCACGAGGGGGAAGTGATCAAGGGTAGGTAAAGGAGTTCATGGCAGAAGCAGCCCCTGCTCCTTTCCTCAGGAATACAGATGGAAACTAAGCACCCTTATCAGCCTCATCTAAGCAGGGGGTCTAGGCCCTCTTTATGCATGAACTTGGTGGGTGCGTCAGTTTCTGCAGGTCCCCCTGGGACCAGAATTTTGGACTTTGTGGGTCTCCTTAGGGAGCCCCTCTTCCATCCAAGTCCTTCTATCTTCTTCCACAAGATTCTCTTTACTCTGGACAAATGAGATGAGAAAGAAATTAGGAAGAAAAAAAATACCCTTCCCAATAGCTACAAAAAGCATAAAGTATCTTGCTGTAACTCTAATCAAGCAAGTGAAAGACTTACATGAAAAAAAAAATTCTCAAGTCTAGGAAGAAAGATATTAAAGAAGATATCAGAAGACAGAAAAATTCCCCAACGCTCATGGCTCAATAAGATTAACATAGTGACAATGGCCATCCTGCCAAAAGCAACCTACATATTCTATCCAATTGCCACCAAAATACCTGCACATTCCTTTACAGACCCTGAAAGAAAAATTCTCAACTTCATATGGAAAAATAAAAATCCCAGAATAGCTAAAATAATTCTGTACAATAAAAGTCTTCTGGAGGTATTTCTATCACTGACCTTAAGCTGCAGTATAGAGCAATAATTAAAAAAAAATGTATGGTACTTGCCTAGAAACAGACTGGTCAAAGACTCAGAAATGAACCAACAAATATATGGAGAAATGGTTTAGACAAAGAAGCTAAAATCATACAACGGGAAAAAGATAGCACCTTCAACAAATGGTTCTGGTCTAACTCTAGATGTCCACATGTAGAAAAATGTAAACAGACCCATATCTATCACCCTGCACAAAATTAAAGTCCAAGTAGATCAAAAACCTCAATATAAAACCAGACACACAAAATCTGTTAAAAGAAAAATTGTGGAAGAGCCTTGAAATAATTGGCACAAGAGAAAACTTCCTCAGCAGAACACCAAAAACTCAGGCTCTAAGATAAACAATCAATAAATGAGACCTCTTGAAACTGAAAGACTTCTGTAAAGCAAAGAACACTGTCTTCAGAATAAAACGACAGCCTACAAACTGGGAAAATATCTTCATGAACCCTATATTTGACAGAGGGCTAATATCCAGAATATATAAAGAAAACAAGAAATAAGACACAAACCAACCAAACAATCAAATTAAAAAATGGGGTACAAAGCTAAACAGAGAAATCTCAACAGAGGAATATTGAATGACAGAGAAACACTTAAAGAAATGCTCGAATTCCTCAGTCAGCAGGAAAATACAAAACTAAATTACCCTCAGATTCCATCATACACCTATGAAAATGGCTAAGATAAAAAACTCATGCTGGAGAGAATGTGGAAAAAGGAGAACCCTCCTCCATTTCTGGTGGGAGTGAAAACTTGTACAACTACTTTGGAAATCAATCTGGCTGGTGCTTTTTCCGAAAATTGTGGTACCTCAGCTTTATGACTCTTGGGCAAATACCTAAAGGATCCTCCACCATTCAACAAAGATATTTGCTCAACTATGTTCATAGCAGCTTTATTTGTAATAGCCAGAATCTGAAAACAACTTAGATCTCCCTCAAACAAACAATGGACACAGAAATTGTGACATATTTCCACAATTCTACTCAGTTATTAAAACAAGGAAATCATGAAATTTGCAGGCAAATGGATGGACTAGAAAAGATCATCTTGAGTGAGGTAACCCATAAGCAGAAAGACTCACTTATAAGCAGATATTAGCCATATAATATAAAATAAATTTTCTAAAATCTACAGAATAATGAAACTATTCAACAAGGAGGACCCTAGGGAAGATGATCAATTCTCATTCAAAAGTGAACAGGATAGATTCCAGAAGCAATGGAAGAGAGGGAACAGGACAGGAGCCTACCATAGAGGTTCTCTGAAAGGCTCTACCCAAGAAGGTACTGAAGCAGATGCTGACGTAAAATATTATAAAATGTTTTTGACTTGTGTTGAGAGATGACCTAACATTTTCTGATACTGGCTAATAAATTACTCTTGCAATTTAAGCCATATGTTGTATACTTAGTTTCATGAACACAGTTGTGTTACTTTCAGTTCAATGTTCAACATATACTGTTCCTCAGAGTTACTATTCATAAGTTATATGTTGTGAGTATCATACTACTAAAGTTAAGAAATGAAGGTGCATATATAACTCATTTGCTTAGTAATAAATGTTACAATAATCATACACTAGAATGAACTACATTAAAAAAGATAATTTGAAAAAAATGATTTTCAACAGGATTTACCTATTCAAGAGGATTAATAACATTAAACATAAACCAAAACTTTAGAAAACAAGGGTTTGCATATGCTTTTAAAATAAGTTCCTTGACTTTTAGACTAATGGGTAAACCTTTTAGAGTAAAAATTTATTCATTATTTTCCATAAAGTGATAGATTATTCCCTGTCATTTCACTCAGTACAGGCATGGTTCCCTAGTTCTCATTTACAACATTTCTCTGTAGAGCACAGTCAGAGCTTTCCCTTCCATTCTATCAGCCAAAATGCTATCAAATGGAATGCGTAAGGATGCCTGGGGCTTTACAGTTAAGGTCACTGGGAAGGCTGAATGTTGTTATGTTGCTACGATGTGCTATGCAGGGATTTATTTATAATCTAGAGCTCACACATCCACAAATAGCCTGAATCTCTCTGGTGCTCCAATAAACATTTCACATATTCTGCTCAGTCTACAGTAGGACTTTAAGCGGGGCTGTCTGTAGATGCTGGATCATCTGAGCAACCGCATTATGTAGCTTGGGAGTTGCTAAAATACTGAGAGTTGTAGATGAAAACCCAATTAAGTGCATTGGCCAAAAAGATTGTTCCCTCGACATTATCAATAGAGTAATCACACATTGCAAATAAGGTATGGAGAGAGGGTATACATGTTCAAAATCTGGATCGTAAGTCTCTTTCAGCTGGAGTGTGTCAGTGAGACGCTGTCATTTTACTCACTTGCAAAAGGAGTTGGGGTTCTAAAAAGATTATGTCTAAGCAAATGCCAATATTTTGTGATTTTTTAAGCTTAAATTTAACATTGTGAAAAGGTATTTCTAATTGTTTTTTTTTTCTTTACTGTGCAGTTCAATGACTATTTTACAACATGACATGAGCATGAGAATTTCTCAGATCTCAAAGTTAAGATCAGAAGTTATAACCAAAACTTGTATACTCCCATGCTTACTTCTTTATGTTTTGGTTTTTCAGTTATGTATATGTGGAGGATGCTTTGTGCATGTGAGTGCATATGCTTGCAGAGACCAGAGACATCCTATCCCCTCAAGCTCGAGTTATAGATATTAAGGAGCCGACCCACGTAGGTGGTAGACATTGAGCTGGAGTTCTGGGGTAAAACAGCTTTGCTTCCACATCTGTGCTCTCTCCAGCCTCCGCAGGAACTCTTCATCTACAGTCTCCACAGAAGTGACTATGATGGCTACTACTAAGACTGCACTCAGTTTTACTCATTTTCAAAACTTGTCTATTAATAAACTAACAGTTTTTGCTAATAATTTGAGTTGGTTATTTTAATCACTAAAATAATGGTGCCTTATTATTTGTTATTATGTGAATATATGCATTTGTACTTAACTATACAATGAGAGTGTGCAATATCCCAAGGATCCTTCATGTTGTAGGTAAATGTGAGGTTGAATTACTATAAGCATGAAAAATCATAAGATTTTCAAAATTGGTAACATGTCTATCATTGACGCATATACTGTAGTTGATTAATATATATTTAATCTTTTATAATTTTTGTAGATAAAATACTTGATCCATAACCCTTTCACATACACATTAGTTGAAATAAAAATTAAGCAAAAGACTTAAGAACTGTTTCCTCTCCTATTCCAACTAAGCTTCATTTCAGTTAGCCAAGGAAACAACAGCTACTGGTTTATAATTTCTCCTTGAAAATTACTCAATGTTTGAATGAATTTTGTGTCCTTATATTTGCATGATATAATATTTCAGTTCAGTTACATTAACAGAACAAATGATTTAACATGAAAAGACTACTAAGATTCTCTAATGAAAAAAAGTGGTTTTGAGTATCAGCATGGAACATTTTTAAATGATCAATTCTTTATTTTGTCAGAGAAAAATTATGACACACTAACCCTCACAAGCCTTTTTTTAAATTTTTATTGCCTTCAGATTGTTGCGTAGTGCAAAGTTCTCTCATCTGACTATGGTGTTCTATCTCTTATAACTAAGACCAATTCTCCAGGATCTGGATATAATTATCTTCTTAAATTCTCATAAACCCCCTATTTAGGTTAAAATAATGAGTGAGAAACTTGGTTTTTTTTATTTATTTATTTTTTTTTATCAGTTACATTTTATTAATTCTGTATCCCAGCCGTGCCCCGAACCCTCATTCCCTCCCAGTCCCTCCCTCCCTCACTCATCAACACTGTGCCCCTTTCCAAGTCCACTGATAGGGGGGGACCTCCCCCCATTCATCTGATCCTGTTTTATCAAGTATCTTCATTGAGTTCCTGTTAGAAATAGTCCTTGTTCCCCTCACTTTGGGAAACCAATTGGTTACTGAGCTACCACAGGCTACATCTGAGTGGAGGTTCTAGGTTATATCCATACATGGTCCTTGGTTGAATGTCAGTTTCAGAAAAGACCCTGTGCCCAGATATATTTGGTCTTTGTGGAGCTCCTATCCTTTCCCCATCAGACTAACTCCCCTTCTTTCTTATGATTCCCTGTACTCTGCCAAATGTTTGGTCATGAGTCTTTGCTTTGAAAACACTGCTAAACACGGTATATACTCACTTATATAGACCTATAAGATATGATAAACATAATGAAATCTATATACCTAAAAAAGATAATCAAGAGAGTGGACATGGGGTAAGAGGATCAATCCTCGTTTAGAAAGACAGATGGGATGTGCATTGAATGCATGACAGGGGTCTACTGAGTGAGAAACTTGTAATTGTGATTTGAAAAGAGTTTATCACTGTGCAGATTGGGGAGGCAATGAATCAACCAACCACACAGTAGAAGGTAATGACTGGTTCTGTTTTAGGATTATAGTAAGCACTGCCCTTTGTTTCTCCTACCTTTGGATGATAGCATGTCATTGCATTGCCTCTGGTCTTCTTAACACACATGACCAACCTTGGACCTATGTGAGGAGGATCACACTGAAGGGTTTCCACTAACCTTGCTCTCAAACCTCATCTCAATACCCCAGTTTCCCACAAAAGAGCTGACCTGATGACACAATTGCCTTGGCTTTCTTTGATTCTTTAGCTAATTTTCTGTAATCATGGAAGTGTTTCTTTGATCGCTGGGCAGGAACATTGCTCTCATTTCAATATTTGTCTTAGGATTTGCTTCTAGTGGAACTGAAAAGAAAATACATGACTCAGTATGCTTACATAAAAATAAACTTGTGGACAAGATACAGTGTCCACAGGCTTCCTTTACTATTGCTCTACACTTTCCTTTCTCCAGCATTTTTTCACTTTATTGATTTATTTTTGATTATTACAATTTATCCACTTTGTATCCCAGCTATAGCCCCCTCCCTCATCCGTTCCCAATCCCACCTTCCCTCCCTCTTCTCTTTCAAACCCTCCCTCTCTAAGACCCTGGCTCAGTCAGCAGTTAGATTTGCTTTCCTAGCCCTTTGGAGGGGGGTTGATTAAACACAGCAGTCTTAATTCTACTCTAACTCCAGGAACTTTATGTTTTTTCATATCTCCCTTCTTTATCATTTGCCCCAAATGCATAGATATTTACAGTTTATAACACATATAAATTTTAGATCATAAACTTAATAACAAATAGTTCATCCATTTTTTTCTAATTATTCAAATTGATCTTGATTTTTAAACATTTATTCTAGTGGGAAAAGTATATGCAGTCTGCAAGAATACCCAACAGATGTGAACATGGAACAAAAATGTTAAGTAACTTTACAAGGATCTGAAATTCCAATGCAGCCAGTCCCAATGAGATCTGATAAACTAGGGTCAGATGGAAGGGGAGGAGGACCTCCCTATCAGTGGACTTTGAGAGGGGCAGGGAGGAGATGAGGGAGGCTGAGTGGGATTGGGAGGGAATGAGAGAGGGAGCTACAGCTGGGATACAAAATGAATAAACTGTAATTAATATGAAAAATAAAATTTTAATTAAAAAAAAGAAATAAACCCCTGGTTCCCTGAGTGTTGGCATTAAAGGTGAGCACCACCATCTCTTGGCTGCAGTACCTTATTCTTATTCTTTTTTATATTTATTTATTTATTACTTATTCCTGTGTATTCTGGATGTAGTCCTGTCCCTCATTTCCTGCCCCTCCCACTCTCTCTTCATCTTCCCCTTGCCCCTTTCCCCTAGTCCTCTGAAAGCTGGAGACCTCCTCCCTGCCCTCTTGGCCCTAGCTTATCAAGTCTCATCAGGACTGCCTGGATCCTCTCCCTCTGTGGCTTGACAAGGACACATCACCAGGAGGGAAGTGATCAAAGAGCAGATAACTGAATTCATGACAGGAGTCCCACTCTCATTTTTGTTTTTATTCTTATTCTCATTCTTATTCTTTTTCTTATTCCCATCTCTGGAACAGGTACACAAAGGGTGTCATCTAAAGTCCTTTCTGTAATATTTCACTGCAGCAACCTCAATAGACCAGGATACAAACCATGCATGTAATCTTTATAACTGATCAAATAAACAAACCCCATCCTCATCCTACTGCATATTCCTGGGGCTTATAAATTATCCAAAACACACCTGGAAGATAATTTAGTTCATTCTTGTAAGCACCATCCCATAAGACTATGTCTTTATTCATTTACATTTATTTTCCCAAAATATTTAGTTACAAAACATTTAGAACCAATTGGAAATTGCAACATGGAAAGTTGATTTAGAAACAAAATGATTACTTGCTCTTCCTCATATTTAGTAAACCATAAACAAAAAATATTTATTAAATCTCTAATGAAATTATTTAATTAGGAGTAAGTGAAATTTTAGCACATTTTTCAGCTCTCTTCTCATTCTGGTTTTGATAAATGGATTTATCAGAATGAAATTAACACAAAAATAAAAAGAACATTACGATGATTTTTCTCTTGGTTACTTCAGTCTTTGATTGTTGTAAGTTATAGTATCCACAAATAAATAGAAATGAGAAAACAAAGTTATAAACTCTAATATTCCAGGAAGAAAGTATTATATTAAATAACAAAAGGCAAATAATAACATTATGATATAGTCTCCTACAAGAATAATTATGAGAAACAAGAATCAATACTAAACAGAAAAGTTTGATAATATATGAATATATGTAAGTATTCTCAATCAATATAAAACTTACAAAGTTAATCTGTCTCTTAAAGAATAATTTAGTCATGACCAGATAAAATATTTGTACATATTTAATCAAAATTTCACAATGTTTCCTTATAGTTTACTTCACAGTAGCTTGTACCTTAGAAATATCAAGGTAAATGTAAATTTATTTCTAAGAACAAATATAATCAAGCCTCATTCTCTTCTGTTTACTGTCATATCAGAATTCTGTTATTTTGTTTTGACACTAAAACTATAAATTAATCATTTTGTATTTAGGGTGATAGGCACTCATGTGTAAAATCAAATACAAAACATCACTGAATTTAGTTTCTGAGACTATGCTACTCCTACGTTCTCACATACCTATTGCTCTTAATGGTCCTAAAGTTTATTAGAATCAATGAACAAATAAAAATAAAAGAAAATGTTTTAATAATGTATAAATTAAAACATTTGCTTCAGAAAAGAAAGTAGAGGTGATCAACCGATAATTAGCACACATATTGACCTTCTTAAACACTAAATTATATTGAAAAATATTAGGGACTACATAAGTTCATAAGGAGAATTCTTGAAAATGCCTACCTAGTGTTGGGCAGAAAAATCAATATATACTATTTTTTATCTAATAGAAATAGTCCACTGTAAATGCACTCTTGCCAGCCAGTCATCACTGTATTCTAAATGTTACGACTAATAATAATCTATGAGACTTTAAATCAGAAAATCTTAGTTCCATCCCTATTACGCAGAAGTAGGGGTTGACTATCACTGAAAGAAACAAAAACAAGCAAGTAAGAATGCATTCTAAGATGTTAAAATGTTAGAGAGGATTCAAGAATGAGATTGAAATATGTCTATTTTAAAATATGTAACTTTAATTCTGATATTTTTTAATTTTAATTTTATTTTATTTTTAATTACACTTTATTTACTTTGTATCCCCCCTCTAGTTCCCTCCCTCCTCCCCTCCCAGCCCTTCCTTTCCCCCCCTTTCTCCATGCATGCCCCTCCCCAAATCCACTGGTAGGGAAGGAGGGTTTCTTTTTCTTTCTTCTGATCCTAGTCTATCAGGTCTCATCAGGAGTGGCTGCATTGTCTTCCTCTGTGGCCTGGTATGGCTGCTCCCCACTCCGGGGGAGGTGATCAAAGAGCAGGCCAATCAGTTCATGTCAGAAGCAGTCCCTGTTCCCCTTACTGTGGAACCCACAAGTCTGATAAATTTGTCTTTGTATTCGATATTGGAATTTATTTTTGTGCTGTGCATTGATGTTTTGCCTGTGCACACATGTGCCTAAGGAACATGTGTGTCTCTGGGACCCATAAACAATAGAAGAGGTCATCAGATCCCTTCAGATGAGAGGTTCAGGTAATTTTGAGCCACCTTGTGAAGGCTGGGAAAAAACACAACTTCACTGCAAGTGCAGCAAATGCTCTTAATAATGAGTCTTTGCTACAGATCCAAATGTGATGGTTTTAAAAAAGACACAATTAATAAGCATACACCATGAATTATAAATAAGCTTATTTTGGTTGAGAGATTTTAATGACTGTTTTTATTTCCTTAGATGTTTTAAATATATTTTATTGTTTATGTGATTTTGGTTTAGTTTCATAAGCATTATCTATCAAGAAAATCAACCATTTCATTTCGATTTTTCAATTTTGTGGATTACAGATGTTTTAAGACCTAATAATTCTTTGTAGTTCCTTGGTGTCTGTTGCTTGTCCCCTTTTTCATTTCTGATTTTGTTAATTTGCATATTTTGTATCTGCCTTTTAGTTAATTATACAAAACCGTTTATCTTGCTAATTTTCTCAAAGAATCAGCTCTTGTTTTCTTTGTTTTTTTTATATTGTTTTCTTTGTTTCTAATTTATTAATTTTTTTTAGAGCTTTAAGTTACTTGTATGAGATCTCACTAATTTCTTTTTGAAGGCACTTAGTTCTATCTACTTTCCTCTTAGAACTGTTTTCATTGTGTTCCATAAGCAGGGGTATGTTGTGCCTTAATTTTCATTGATTTCTAGAGAGTCTTTATTTTTTTCCTTGACTCAGTGGTTATTGAGTAGAGAGTTCAGTCAGTTTCCATGAGTTTGCTGCCTTTTTGTAGTTTCTGTTAAACTCCAGTTTTAATCCATGGTGGTCTAATAAGACACAAGCTTTATTTCAATTTTTTTTGTGTGTCTATAGAAGCTTGCTTTGTGGCCCAGTATATGGTCAGTTTTAGAGAAGGTTCCATCTGCTAAGAAGAAGGTATATTATTTTGTTTTTAAGAGAAATGTTCTGTATATATCTGTTAGGACCTTTGGATTCATAACTTCTGTTACTTTCATTATTTTTGTTTAGTTTTCATCTTGACAACCTGTCCATTGGTAAGAGTAGAATGTTGAAATCTCCCATTATTAATGTGTAGGGTTCAATGTGTGATTTAAGCTTTAGTAATGTTTCTTTTATGAACGTAGGTGCCCTTGTATTTGTGGCATAGATATTCAGAACTGAGACTCATTTTGAGGTATTTTTACTTTGATGTGTATGAAGATGTCTTTCCCATCTCTTTTGATTAACTTTGTGAAAGTCTGTTTTATTAGATATTAGAATGACCCTGCTGGTTTCTTGGGTCTCTTTGCATGGAAAACCTTTTCAAGCCCTTTACTCTGAGATAATGTCTCATTGTTGATGTTGGGGCATGTTTCTTATATGCAGCAGAATGATGGATCCTGTTTTCACATCCATTCTTTTATTCTGTGTCTTTTCATTGGGAGATTGAGTCCCATTGATGTTGAAAAATATTAATGACCAATGATTGCTAATTCCTGTTATTTTGATATTGGTGGTAGTAGTGTGGGGGGGTATGTGTGCATACGTGCGCACACATGTGTGCACACTTATCCATTAAGACAGGTCTCTCTTCTCTTGTTTCTGCTGGTGTGGTACTATTTGTTTCCTGTGTTTTCATGGGTGTTGTTAGTTTTCTTGGGTTGAAGTTTTCCTTCTAATATCTGAATATGCAGATAGATGTGTTTAAATTTGGTTTTGTCATTGATTATCTTGTTTTCTCCATCTATGTTAATTGAAGGTTATGTGGGTATAATAGTCTGTGCTGTCATCCATAGTCTCTTCGAGACTGAAGACACCTACTGACAATTTTATGGCTTTTAGAGTCTCTGTTGAGAAGTTGGATATAGTTCTGATAGTTCTGCTTTTATATATTACTTGGCCATTTTCCTTTGCAGCATTTACTATTCTGCCTTTGCTTTGTACATTTGTGTTTTGATTACTATGTGGCAAGAGAATTTTCTTTTTCAGTCCAATATCTTTGGTGTTTCTGCAATCTTTTTTTAAATTTTTATTTTAATTTTTATTAATTATACTTTATTCATTTTGTATCCCTCATGTAGCTCTCTCCTCCCCTCCTAATCCCACCCACCCTCCCTCTTCTCCATGAATGCCCCTCCCCAAGTCCACTGATAGGTGAGGTCCTCCTCTCTTTCCTTCTGATCCTAGTCTATCAGGTCTCATCAGGAGTGGCTGCATTGTCTTCCTCTGTGGCCTGGTAAGACTGCTCCCCCCTCAGGGGGAGGTGATCAAAGAGGAGGCCAATCAGTTCATGTCAGAGACAGTCCCTGTACCCATTAATATGGAACCCACTAGGGACACTGAACTGTATTGGGCTACATCTGTGCAGGGGTTCTAGGTTATCTCCATGAATGGTCCTTGGTTGGAGTATCAGTCTCAGAAAAGACCCCTGTGCCCTGAAATTTTTGGTTCTGTTGCTTTCCTTGTGGAGCTCCTGTCTTCTCCAGATCTTACTATTTTCCACTTCTTTTATAAGATTCCCTGTACTTTGCTCAAAGTTTGCTCATAAGTCTCAGCATCTGCCTCTTTATCCTGCAATGTAGAGTCTTTCAGAGGCCCCCCATGGCAATTTTTATTACTATTGCCCTCTGTGGTAGGCTCCTGTCCTGTTCCCTCTTTTCTTGTTCTTTTGATGACCGTCCTCTTTGCCTTTCTGAATGGGGATTGAGCATTTTAGCCAGAGCCCTCTTTCTTGATTAGTTTTTTTAGGTGTACTTAGTAGGTTTATTGTAAGCTTTTTGTATGCTTATATATATATATATATATATATATATATATATATATATATATATATATATAAGTATATATATATATATATATATATATATATTAGGGAAATTTTCTTCAATATTTTTTT
>REGO01000437.1:562588-686855 GCA_010120015.1 Rhombomys opimus | reverse complement strand
CCCCTATCAATGGACTTGGGGAGAGGCATGCATGCAGAAAGGGGGGGAGGGTGGGACCAGGAGGGGAGGAGGGAGGGGCTTATGAGGGGATACAAAAGGAATAAAGTGTAATTAATAAAAGTTAAATAAAAAATTGGAAAAAAGTAAACATCAACTATTCATTTTTAATAATCCAATTAAATAAGGGGTACAGAGCTAAACTAGCGATTTACAAAAGAGGAATCTCAAATAGCAGAGAAGTACTTAAAGAATTGCTCGATGTTCTTAGCCATCTGAGAAATGTGAATCAAAACTCTAAGATCCTATTTTACTCAGTGGCCGGCTTTTTGACCACCTTCCCTTGGTGGGAGGAAGGGTACAGCCTTGCCAGGTCACAGAGGAAGAGGATGCAGCCAGTCCTGATGAGACCTGATAGGTTAGGGTCAGATAGAAGGAGAGGAGAACCTCCCCTATTTGTGGACAAGGTGAGGGACATAGGGGGAGAAGAGGGAGAAAGGGTGCGACTGGGAAGAGACAAGGGAGGGGATTACAGCCAGGATACAAAGTGAATAAACGATAATAAATAATAAACACACAGACACACAAAATGATTCCATAGTACACTCCTCAGAATGGCTAAATCAAAAGCTCAAGTGACAATACATGCTGGTAAGGAGTGGAGAAAGGGGAAACACTCCTCCACTGCTGGTGGGAATGCAAAATTGTTCAACCTCTCTAGAAATCAATCTGGAACTTTCTCAGAAAATTTGGACTAATTCTACCTGAAAGACGAGCTCTACCACTCCTGGCATATACCCAAAAGATGTTCAACCGTTCAACAAGAGCATTTCTTTGACTAGTTCATAGCGACTTAATTCATAATAGCCAGACACTTGGGCTCTTCTTGTTACAAGAAATCATGAAAAAAATCATCCTAAGACAGGTAACCCAGACCCAGAAAGACACACAAGGTGTGTACTCCTAAGGGGAAATTACACCTATATTATAACATAACTGTACTACAACCCACAAACGCAAAGAAACTCTGTAACAAGAAGAGCCCAAGAGAGGGTGCCCGAATGTCACTCAGAAGAGGAAATACAATAGACAGCAGAAGTGGATGAAGAAAGAAAACTGGGAAGGAGATGGAACGGGGAGGAAAACAAAGGTGGAGATCAGATAGAGGAAGATCAGGAGTGGGAGGTGAGAGGGAAAAAGTAGGGAAACTGGGGGGGGGGGCTGTGACAGGATAGGCTTCTGGGAGGACATGGGTGTGACTTCAGCTGAGACTCCTAACGGGACAAGAGCATGAAGTCTGAAGTGATGAAGTGACCACCTCCTAGCCAAGCAGGACTAGTGAAAGGAGGGGAACAACATTGCACCCATAAAACCTTTGATCAAAAAAATCACCTGGTCTCCAAGAAGTGCAGGATAAAGAGGAAACAAAGATTGAGGGAAAGCCTAACCAATAATTGGCCCAACCTGAGACCCACCCCATGGTAGAAAACCATCCCCTTACACTATTAATGATGCTCCACTATGTCTGTAGACAGGAACCTAACTTGACTGTCCTCTGGGAAGCCCCAGCCAGCAGCAGATTCAGACAGATGCTAAGACTTGCAGTCAGCATTAGGCAGAGCTCCAGGGTCCTATGGAAATGTAGGGGGAAAGATGGAAGGAGCTGGAGGGTACAGGAACCTGACAAGAAGACCAACAGAGGCAACTAACCCAGGACCAGGGGGGCTTCCAAGACTGAAACATCAACTCAGGATCATGCATGATCTGGACCTAGGGCCCCTGTACATATGTGGCTGATGTGCGGCTTGGTCTTCATATGGGGCACCTGGCAAGTGGAGGAGGGGGGTGCTGTTTCTAACAGACTGTTGCCTGCATTTGGATCACTTCTCCCTGGCAGAACTGGCTTGCCTGGCTTCAGAGAATGAGGGTATTTTCAATCCTGATGTGACTTGATCTGTTGGCACGAGTTGATACAGTGGGAGAGGGGACTCCCCTTTTCTGGGATGAAACAGAGAGGAGAAAGGGAAAGGAGGGGAAGGGAATACTGGGAGGAGAGGAAGAAGTAAAGTAAATAAATTAAAATAATAAAAGTAATAAAAATAATAACAACAGCATAATTAAAAGCAACAAAACAAAACAAGCACACACATAAACAAAGAGAAAAACGATGCATAGAAAACATCTCATCCTGGAAGATGTAGGGAGTAACGGTGTGTCCCACATTATACGCCTCTGTCCCTCTGTTCACACATCTTCATTTGGAAATGTTTATTGCAATGAGTCATTGGTCTGGTGGCGGTCTATGGCTTCTGCGACACCATCAATATTTGACTTTTACCAGGACTCCTCCTGGTTATCATTCTTTCACTGTGTCATGGAGCCCCTGCAGTTTTGGATAATCATAATCGCCCCCTTTATGCACCCCAAGAGTTCACAGATGTCGATTTTGGCATGGACCAACTCAAAGCCCTAGGTCTGGCCTTGGGTGATAGCTGAGTTGGTCATACCGTTGACTCCACACACCAGGTGGCGCTCTCTCCTGAACTGCTCTGGCTGGGCCACCTAATGCTGACATCTGCAAGAGGCAAGGTCAGCTCCTAGGCTATCATACCCTAGGACCTGCTTACCTGTATGCAGGCCTCCAGAGCTAGCTGCGTTGTGCTGCTGTCAAAGTGCAGGTGAACATGCAAAATAGTTAATAATTCTATTTTAATATTCAACTAAAACAATAAAAATAGTAAAATGTCATGCTCATTAATAATAAATTATAGAGTAGAAATAAAAGAAAGAAGGCATTCTTCAGAAAATAGTATAAGATACATTTGGCCTCCTGAAAAAGACAAATATCAAAGGTTTAGCCTCATGTTGAGGCTGCAGGCTAACCTCTCTAGTTCTGGAAAAAGGTCAGAAAGTTATAGAATGAGGAAGAAGATCATTTTAACCCTATAGAGCACACCAACCAGGACAATAGCAACAAGAAGACAAGAGCACTAGAATATAAAGACATTGCTACCTTAATGTTAAGCATAGTTTCATACTTGTAGCAAATGTTATAAGAATCCAAGTCCTGAGGGTAGTCCCCTGCAGAGCACAGCACACTTCCCTTAAAGTAAGGTCTCTCAGAATTAGTGATTAAAACTCAGCAGGTTACCAAAGCAGATGCTGAGACTCATAGCCACACTTGGGGCAGAGTGCAGGGAATATTATGAAAGAAGGGGGAGCTGAAAGACCTGGGGTACAGGAGCTCCACAAGGAGAGTGACCGAAACAAAAAAATCTGAGCAAAGGGGCCTTTTCTGAGACTGATACTCCAACCAAGGACCATGCATGGAGATAACCTAGAACCCCTGCACAGATGTAGCCCAAAGCACCTCAGCCTCCAAATGGCCTCCCTAGTAAGGGGAACAGGGGCTGTCTTTGACATGAACTCAGTGGCTGGCTCTTTGCTCACCTCCCCCTGAGAGGGGAGCAGCCTTACCAGACCAAAGAGGAAGACAGTGCACCCAGTCCTGATGAGAGCTGATAGGCTAGGGTCAGATGGAAAGGGCAGAAACTCCCCCATGTCAGTGGACTAGGGGAGGGGCAAGGAAGGAGAAAAGGGAGAGAATGGAGCTGGGAGGGGATTAGGGAGAGAGCTACAGCTGGGATACAAAGTGAAAAAAATTCTAATTAATAAAAAAAGTAAAAAGAAAAAGAATAAAATAAAAACCTCAAAGTGCGCAAAATAGAGGATGCTAAACAAACTGGAGGGCTAGGGAAATGCTGATGCACCTAGACCAAAGAAGTATCTGCCCTTCTTGCATTGGAATCTCCTACTAATGCTAAGTAAAACCATTAACTTGCTAAGGGATCTGATGTGTGCCTGTGCCAGCATTTGAGACCAGAGAACACTCCTGGGATCAGAGTGAATTATAAAACAGTGTGAGTTATGGGATTATATAATTAGCATTGTTCAATAATTACACATACTGTAGTCAAGCAGCTACCAGACCTGATTTGAATTCACTATTGACCTCAATTTCTTTAAAGTGAGAATTTTTTCTCATGTTCTCTAAGATTCTATGATAATATAATCCCCATGTGTTTATTTGCAATAACATAGAAATGTAAATTCACAAAGAACTCAATGCATTTTTATAAGAAAAACATACTGGAAAGCAAAACAAGTCCAGAAAATAGAAAGTTGCTTTTTGTAGCTCCTTTGGCCACAGCAGAGGCAATGATCAGAAAATAAGGTTACAAATTAATTTGTGATAAGCGATTGGCTCACATAAAATGTTAATGAAAATAACTACCTTCCAAGTGTGTGATAAAATTAGCAGAAAGAAGTTAATTCATTGAAACATACCATGCATTGGATAAAAAACTAGTAATGTTGTTATGGTGAAGATTATGTTTATTTAACTAGAAGAATCTAAAATCTGCAAGACAATAAAAGCAATGTGAAGGCCAAGTTATTTAACTTAGAAACTATAATGCTGGTGGAATCATGGATGATAATATGTATTGAATAATGGATGGAACATCTGGATTAATGACATTTTGAAATATTTTATCTTACAGATATAACTGTAAAATAATGAACATGCATGAGGTTTAGGTTCATGTGTGTGTGTGTGTGTGTGTTTGAGTTATTATAGTAAATTAGGCATTGCTGATTTATGTTTCCCCAACAGTATTTCATGAAATTTTTTAATTTTATATTATCATTCAATTTTATATTTATAGCTTCAGCAAAACTTACTAGCCATATAATACTTAACATAATTTGGTATCAGAAAAGTATAATTATTTTTAGTTTACCAAATATATCTTGATTTTATGGCAATGTTCTTTTATCTACATTTAAAATTATAGTAAAAAAACAGGTAGTTGCTAGCATAACCATGTACATTCTGTTCACATATTGCTTCATACAGTGTTTAATAAATACTTTGTCTTATAATTATTCAGAACAGTCTCAGTGTTTCTGAGTCTTTGCTATGAGTACAGGCTTAATACAGCCATCATTACTTACACTGGGTATTTCATAGGATCCTGAAATTTAATGCCATTTATTTCACAGTATAAAATGACTATTTCAAAAAGAAGAGAATAATAAACTGTCCATTTGGCTTGTGGAAAGGTGTGCTGTTAAGAATAGGAAGGGAACACTGTCTGAAAGCATATCTGAAATGAGTAAAATGAAAATAATCAGTTTCATGTATGTAAATGAAATTAATTCTTTAAGTTGGTTGGGCTGAGTCCAATCAGTAGAAATCCTCAGAAGTAACTACAGTGTTCTCTGGGAAGAAATCCAGCTCCTGTGTATTGTACAGTAACCCATTCCCAACGCATTCCTATATGTTTTAGAATTTGAATCCACAGTGTACAATCATAATATTATATCACTCACACATATATGCATGGACATATTAGTGCATACATAGAAACACAAATGCACACCATGGAAGGAATTTAAATTCAGGTACATTCTCTTATATAATTCAGTTTTGCCACTGAAGTCAGAAACTTGATATTCAAGTACTACTGTCATCAAATGCATTGGGCCTTTCACAATTCAAAACTCAGTCTATAATCAGGTGGACATTAGAAAAATAATACTGGATAAACATACTAAAATCTGTACACCTAAGGAAGATAAGCTAGAAGGAGGACCCTGGGTAAGATGATCAGTCCTCACTCAGAAAGGCAAACAAATGGGACAGATATCAGAAGAGGGAGAAAACAGAGAACAGGGTAGGAACCTACCACAGAGGGCCTCTTAAAGATTCTACCCAGCAGGGTATCAAATCAGATGCTGACACTCATAGACAAACTCTGGGCAGAGTTCAGGGAATCTTATGAAAGAAGGGGAAGATAGAAAGACATGGAGGGGACAGGAGTTCCAAAAAGAAAGCAAATTATTAATGATTCAGTTACATATCAGCCATTCTAATAAGGTGAGTATGGTGAATTGGCCTCATAAACATAGTCAACTGGTAAACTGGTAAGTTAGCTTTCTCAACACCAAACACAATGTTTTTCTTGACTGCTGAATATGTTCAAAAAATTTAACAAGAGAAGATGTAATATCTGGACTTTCAGACAATAGTTTTTTTTACCTTTTTCTTCATCTATATTTATAGCTATTTCTTCCTAAAGATTTCTATTAACAAAAGTTAATAAGTTGAGATATGAAAATTCAGCATCATTTCCTTCAACTAAAGTATTAAAGTGAGGAAAAGAACCAAAATTATAAAACAGTAACTATCAGTATCTGTGTATTTATAACCTACCACTCAATACAATTTTCAAAGATACATATTTAATTTGTTGTAGTTTGAATAGTAAAGAAAAGAAAATCAGGTGATGTATACATGACATTATTCTCAAAGAGAAGTTTTATTTTATATACCCATGAAAAAAGTATTTGATAGAAGACTATGATGATATTATATAATTTTAATTACTTGAATTAATAGTTATCCTGAAACACATAGAGCAGAATGTATTAGTATGTCTCATTTCCATTTTTTTTTTTAGTTTTTAGTTCCCTCAGAATTAAAATACTTGGTGTGACAATACCTATGGAACCACTTCTTGAGATATTTTAGAAAGGCCATAGCTCATGTCTTGGAAGATTTTAATTGTGACACAAAAATTCAAAAATTTCATGAAAATACAATAAAATTATATATTTTTAATTTTGAACTATTTTGTTTTCTTCTATTTTATGTGTAATATCTTTACATGTTATGTCAAGTCATTGGAAAATGAATTTTCTGAGGATGATTGTCCTAAGAAATGCCCTTTCAAAATTTATTATGTGTAAAGTTCAACTTTCTCTCTGATAAATCTATGTTATAATAAGAAGGAGAAAATCATGCCTGATTCTAGTACTTATTAAAAAAAAAAAAACAACTATGGATCGAGCTACAGATGTAGCTCCACTGATAGAATGTTTGCTGATACATATGGAGTAGTTGGTTCAAATTACAACACAGAAAAAAATCATACAGGTGATACCATTGAACAGTAATTTTTAGGGGGTTAATTGTTGAAGAGAAGCTCATTAAAATTGAGGATGTTCTAAAGGAAGGTGAAATGCCCTATCTAGAAGAGAAGCTCCTAAAATTCTGGATCTTGTAAAAAGATCTTCATTAAGTTTCAGGAAGTTAAAAAAAAAAAAAAGATTCAGAAAGTAAACAACACATAAATTTCAGGAAGTCCCTGAAACTGACCAGATTCAGAAGATACCTCCCTCCTCAACATTATATAAGAAGTAATACTACTGATGAGACTCACATCAGTTGGTCTTCCTGCAAGAAACTGTCTGACTTGTACATCTTCTTGTAAACCATGAAGTGAGCTCCAAGATTCAAGCTTTCCAGAACAGGATTCATACTGGTGGGGAGTTTCAGGGATACAGCGGCCTCCTGGCTCCTGTAAATTAACCCCAACAAGTCCATTGGTTACCAACATGGACTATAGTAATATCCAAATTTTTGTCTATCATTGTTTGCTTTTCTGGGCTGAGTAGACATTTATTTTATCAGGTCTCTTTAAGCACAGGAGACATACAGGCACATACTTTTAGTATTAGCACTTGTGAAGTAGAGGCAGGGAATCAGAGTTCAAGGTCTTCCTCAGCTATATATTGAATTTTCTAGAAACCTGGTTACAGAAGACCCTGTTTCAAAAAAAATGAAAAACAATAAGTAACAATAAATTAAAAGAGATGAGAAGATGACAAGAGAGCTATAGAGAAACTATTTGATGACTGACTCTAGAAATCAATAAGATTCAATACAGTTCTACTACAAATTTAAAGCTCATTCTTCCCAACATTCCCGAATCTGGAATCACTGTTCTCTGTTTTAGTAAGGCACATTTCTCAAATAATGAAATCCACAGTGCAGCCTGGAGAGTCACCCCAATGGGAGACATACCTAGTTAGGATAAGTGACTCAGATCTCTCAGTTGGACATGAAACCATCAAGTCAAGTAGGTGAAGTTGTGTTGCTGCTTCTCATGGGGACTCATGTTGTACATTCCAGCTGTAAGTAAATCAATTGACGATGCATTTGCTTTAGCAACTGTAACTCAGACTTACATGTATAGAGGCAATCATATTTTTAGTACATAGAAAATGGGTGAAGAAATCACAAGAGTGAGATGTTACCAGGAATTTACAGTCAGAGGATGGAAATTGTGTTTGAAATGAGATTTTAGTCAAAATCAAGTCAGTTAGTGAATATTGACCTGTTTTCTAATCCAAGTGCTGGTCAATTTAAACTGCTTACCTACTTGCTTATCTTTCCATTTAACTGTGTACATTCCATTATATTATACCTTTTATTGTCTCAGTTGTGCATCAGCATATGAAGAAGCTACACTTTCTTGCATAAAATACTGAAATAAACTCTTATAGCTTAAGTTTATTTAGTTATTTTATTTTCTAGCACTTCCTTAAGTTGAAAATTCCCATGCAGCCTATTTTCCATTTCCTCGCACTCTTCTTTGTACCAATTCTCAAACTGCTGTTTTTTGTCATCAGTGCATTGATGTGCAACTGACACTAACATAGCAGAGGTAACATCTTAAATTCATCCTGCAAAATTTATTTTTCTATGCTAGCCACATGGGCTTCCTTTCTAGCAAAATGTGTGTGCCAAATTGTATTATCAAATAAATTGTATTATCAAACACATTGTATTATCAAATAAAGGCCTTTTGTTTGAATTCTTATTTGGTTGCTCTGTTAATATTATGACATTACCATTGCATTATTAGTAGAATATGTAAATTTATAATAATGATAAATAAACACCATATGTGTTAACATTATACTACCAAATAAAGCACAATAAACACATTTCTCTGCACAGATACATTTTACTGTCATGATAATATTTTTCTAAGTCTTCATTGGGCCTCATATTTTTTCTGAAGTCTAATTTTATGGTAAAAAGTCTAATTGTATAGCAAAACCTTGAACATTTTATATTAAACTCATCTGTGCACAATTCTTCATATTGCTGTATTTTTTTAAAAGTTGTAATTATGTGCCAGCAAAAAATGGAAGCACGCAGACCTTTAGAAATGCATCCTTTAATGATTTCTTAGAGATACTATGATTACTTTACTATGTATTTTCATACAGTGCTACTTTAGAAAGTATAGACTATACCGTCTTGCTGAATCTAACAGAAGAATGTGAGTATGGGAGATAAAAGAACACAGTGTCTGTAATTCTTTTTCATATCTGCACATGCATGTGGCCTACTCAGAAAATGTTCCGTAACTCTTAAAAGACATAGATACTGGAGAGCAGAGAAGTAGGGAGTGGTTAGAAATGTGAGCCTGAGCTGAAGTTTGCTATTTTTAAAATATAAAATACAACTACACATGACGGAGAGCCTGCATTAACATGAGGAGGACCTAAAAAAACAACATTTCTACTACATTTTCTGTCTAGACAACTACTTCGTTCAAGTTGTAATACCCCGAGTTTTAAATAAATGGAAAAACAATTTAATTTGCTCTTACCCTATTTGAATTTTGAGGAGGCAGAACCAAGATTGAAGCTGATGACAATATTGATTAATATTTCAAATTCCTTAAGCAGTGATAGTTACAATATCCAGCTGCCTCCTCTTGCTGGCTCTGTGCTGGGTGTTTAACTCTTAATGTCTTCTTGGATTTTGATACACACCATGTGTATCAGAGAACTGAGTACACACAGCGAGCAAGTGAATGGCTCACTGCAGCCTGTTATGCTCATCCACCAAACTAGAATAGCGTATTTCATGGGGCAGTTATGACAACTACAAGGTAGTGCTTAACAGTGATTGTGATGACAGAGTGTATTAGAAAAAGGGATGACTTTATCCTCTCTGTATAAAATGAAATACATTTCATATTTTACTTTTTTTCCTTAGGCTTTCATCACAAAATCGTATGTTTGGTGAAAGTATGCTTGTAGATATCTTTACAGTTCTTCTGCACAACAAAAATATTTCCTGCTTTCTTTACTCTATTTTCAGATAATGCTGTCAGTTTATACTTGAAATATTTTATTATTTGGCTTCATTAAATGATTTCTGATATTTATCATATTAAAAATATCAAAATGACACATCCAGGTTTAAAAATAATGTCCTTTTCAGTTTTTACCAAGACATGTCAGATAACTTAAAGTTAATTTTTATCCCAAGTCAGCCTGTTATGGTTGAAATTAGCTTAATTAGGCATAAAATAGAAACAAATTTCATATTTTGATTTGAATTATGTTGTTATAAAAAATGAAAATCCCAACCATTCTATTTTACCAATGAAGACTCAGAAGCCAGATGCTGGGGTGAAACATACTGGCTCAGAGAGGCAGAGAAAGCTTCCAGCTGACCTTCCTTCTCAGCTCATGTCCCAGAATGAAAAGGTCAAAAGCTTGTTAACTCAGCTGAAGGCCCAGGATGACAAAGCCAAAAGCTCAACAGCAGTGGGCTAAAGAGCCCAAAAGTTAGAGAGCCAAATCCGAGGAGATGAATGCTCTAGAGCTGAAGACCTAAAAGCCCCTCTTCTTCTCCATGCTGTCTTAAATACTCACAGTTCCTCCTTTCTGTTAATCCGGGTCAGCTGCTAACTTGTTCTGCCTCTTGACCTAGGGTTAACTTTATTAAATCCTGAGTACAGAAAACTCTTGGACTAAAGGTATATGATAGGACTGAGCCACACCACAAGCTCCTGTTTATACTAAACAGAAAGTTCTTGGATTAAAGATGTGTGCTAGGGCTGGACCACAACAAACAAAAGACAGGCTTTGATAGCTCACAATCTCAGGGATCAGGACTGGATCAAATATCCCGCAACAGAGTTAGAATGCAATTCTCATTTTGTTTAACTTCTACAGATGAACAAAACCCACAGTTCATGGTAAATTCTATTCATTTTAATATTTACCAATAGTTTAACTATGTGATTTTATCATTATTTATATTATAATCATTTTGTAAATCACTTACCAGTTCCATAATGTGAGGTACAAATATATAATTCGTTATGGAAAATAAAGGTTATTGTAGAGAACATCCAGGTAATTCACTGAGGCTTCAAGAACAGTGATCCTTACAAAACAATTTTTTTTGTAATTATATAACTCAGAAAAAAAATCTTAACATTTCTTCATAGCAATGAAGATGCTATTAGAATGTCGTCTATTATTATAGCATGTTATAAACATATTCATAAGAGGATATGTCTGCATTGCTTGTAACACTACAAAGTGGGTGACACAATGAGTAAAAGTAAAACAGTCTGTAAGACTCACTTTGCTAAATCAGTAAAGGAAATTTTGACTCTCATAAGAAAGGCTTAATATACTTTGTAAATGATACACATCTGAGTGTGATGATATCTCACAATACTGACATGATCCTAATGTCCACCATAAATACAAATTCATGAACTGCTATGTACCTGAACTCAGATATTAATCTAAGCAAAGCATTTTGCTCTAAATTTTATGAAAAGATGGATATTTTAAATAAAAGGCTGTATGTTTTCTTTTGAAAACAAGATTATCCAAAAAGTAAATTATAAGAAAATAGTTTTCAACAATAAGTAAGTAGATAAATAAGTAAAAGGTAAATACTGAAACACTTACTGTCACAGAAATACACAAATTACTGAACCGCCAATAAAGAAATCCTAAAAGCAATACAAAATAATTAAGATATTTCCCAGCAGTCTAAATATAGCACCCTGAAAGTGTGCATCTTTTCTACAGAAGCCAAAACAAAAATTCAATCCCAAATCAGTACTATAGATCTACATGAACTACACACTGAGAATGAGAAAATAATTAGAGGGTTGCCTGTTTCCTATATTTTTTTTACTTCCATACTTCCATTGTATCATGTAATCTATATTAGAAATAATTTATTAAAATATTAAGAAAATAATAACAATAATAACAAGCGTATATTATGGTTCTAGGCTTTCAATAGTAAAGCAGATCTCACATACACTTTGTAAGAGCTCTTGTTCTGCAGGAGAGACTTCTGGGTCCCTTCAAGGAATATTCTCTAGCCAGAGTATGAGCTGAATGGGTGGAGAAGAGAATGAACCAAAGATATTATCTGTGGGTTTAAAACGTATTGATAACTTCAATGTTTCCTATTAATTTTCATATTGCTAATATTTTAGAAAGTGGATGTGTATGTGAAACTTTTCCAAGATAATAATTTTTCAATTATTAATTTCACCGAACTCCCATTTGTTTTATTTCTTTAAAAAATCGGTTATTTGTTTGTGAATTGACCTCTTAAAATGTAATATATTATTAATAAATATTAAAACATGATATATATTTAAATGTTAGTAGTTTTTGATGTCATAGATGATCTCATCTACATCACTACCACATCTCTCCCTCCCTCCTCAAACTCACACTATGTTCTTCCTCCTAAATTCACAATTAAAAACACATTGTTGTTACATGTACAGACAGATGTGTGTATGCACACAGAATATGCATATATATGTACACAGTACACATGCACACATGTAAATATAACTGACCGAGTTCTTTTAGCTTCTCTTGTATGTGCATGTATCTAGGGTTGATCAGTTGTCACTGGACAACCAGCGTTCATCCCTGGAGGCAACTTACTCTCCACTGTTAAAATCCACTGACAAAATGTATGTTATAACACACTCTTCATTTCGGGATGGGACCATGTGGAATTTTCCCTGTTCACACTGACATGCCAGCTAGTGGTGTTACTATTCTGGGCTTTGTCAGGCAACCATATTTTTGAGAGATCACAAATGAATTTCTTCATGCATAGAGATCACTATCAGTAGGCATAGGACAATGCCTCAGCAGTCACTCCTACTACCGACTACCCTTCTGTGATGTTACCTGAGCCTTAGTCTTGGAGTTTGTGTCAGAGTTATAAAGTTTTTGTTTTTGTTTTTTAAGACTTACGTATTTAATGTATGAATGCTCTACCTGCATCTACACCTGCACACCAGAAGATGGTACCAGATCACATTGTAGATGGTTCTGAGCCACTATGTGGTTGCTGGGAATTGAGCGCGGGACCTCTGGAAGAATAGACAGTGCTCTTAACCACCGAGCCATCTCTCCAGCATAAACTGTGGAGATTTGATCAATTGTGCATCTCTGTAATAGTCTCCATCTGTTGCAAAAACAGGCTTTTTTGAAAAGGGGTGAGGGCTATATTTATCTGTGGGTATAATATTTAATAAACAAAAAAGTTTGTTGGATTAGTAAATTGTTGGAGATTCTCCTCTCTGGTGTTTGGTTGTTCAAGTCCCAGAAATACATGTAGGGTTACAGGCTGGACATGGAATTTGTTCCTGTTGAACATGCCTTATTAGGTCTAATTAGACGGCCGTTGGCTCCTCCCAATCTAAAAGTTCCACTGTCGGAATATTATGAGTATCTTGATGTTCCAGTCACTATTGTGGTCGTTGGCTTTAGAACTACAGAGGACTAGACCAGGCATGCACTTAGTTCATGCAGGTTCGGTCTCTGTGAGATGCGATGGGCCTCCGTTACTGATTCTGTTGGTCTTGTGGAGGTCTTCATGTGGGTCCCTCAGCGACTGGAGCAGGGGCTGACGCTGACATGGATGGAGTTACCTACTGTTGGATCACTTTCCTTAGCTGGGCAGCCTTGTCTGGCCTCAGTGGAAGAGGACACACACGAAGTGTCAGGACAGGACTGGATAGCACGTGAGGAGCGTGGTGGCTCCCTTCTCTCAGAAAAGGGGAGGAGCAAGTGGGGGAAGACAGAAGAGAAAAGGACTGGGAGGAGAGGAGGAAGAGGTTGTGATTGGTATGTAAAATGACTAAATAAATAAATTAAAGAGAAGGGGGAAAAAAGTACTCGAGAGAACTGTCACAGTTACGACTCTCCCTCTGCAGTTTTCATTGCAACTTCTCATAGGATAAGAACTATTAATTAGAGGGGAGGTTTCTGTATGAACTGGCCTTTATTTCGTAGTCTTTCTTAGTGCTCTTTATTCCCTTGCTTTACTCTCACTTTCCTTCCCTCTTTTCTCCTTACCTCTTGTCCCCTCTACACGTTTTGGTTTGTTTGTTTGTTGATTTTATATTTGTTATTTATTTATTTTTTTATTTCTTCTTCTCGATTATCGCATCAGGCTTACCAAACTGCACTGGGCTTACCTTTCATAGACTATCCTCTCACAGTATTTATGTAATTCCACTCATAGTGCTTTCTTCAAATTTTCAAATTCTGTAAATAACTAATAATTTGGTTCTTAATATCATTTAAGGTTGAATTGCTGATTGGAACAGTCACTCTTTATATCAAGACTTTTCAAGCATTAAACAATCAGGCATTTTCACACTTGAAAGAATGATTTATATTTTTTACGAATGTTTTTTTTTCTTTATTAATTACACTTTATTCACTTTGTATCGCCCCGTGGTTCCCTCCCTCCTCCCATTCCCAATCCCTCCCTTCCTCCACCCTCTGCATACATGCCCCTCTCCATGTCCACTGATAGGGGAGGACTTCTTTTCCTTCCTTCTGATCCTAGTCAATTAGGTCTCATCAGGAGTGGCTGAGTTGTCTTCTTCTGTGGCCTGGTAATGCTGCTTTCCCCTCAGGGAGAGGTAATTAAAGAGCAGGCCAATCAGTTCATGTCAGAGGCAGTCCCTGTTCCTATTACAATGGAACCCACTTCAATACTGAACTGCCTGCCGTGGGCTACATCTGTGCAGGGGTCTTAGGTTATCTCCATGCATAGTCCTTGGTTGGAATAGCAGTCCCAGGAAAGACCCCAGTGCTCAGATTTTTTGGTTCTGTTGCTCTCCTTGTGGAGTTCCTGTCTTCTCCAGATCTTACTGTTCCCCACTTCTTTCCTAAGATTCCCTGCACTCTGCCCAAAGGTTGCCCATAAGTCTCAGCATCTGCATTGCTAGTCTGCAGGGCAGAGCTTTTCAGAGGTCCTCTGTGTCAGGCTCCTGACTTGTTCCCTCTTTTCTCCTTCTTCTGATGTCCAGCCTCTTTGCCTTTCTGGATAGGAATTGAGCATTTTAGCAAGAGTCCTCCCTCTTTATTAGTTTCTTTAGGTGTGCAGATTTTAATAGGTTTATCTTGTGAAAAAATGGAGTTGGAAGTTATCTGTTAATTGACAGTACTAAATTCATAGAGTGACTCAAAATGTCTAAATAACCCATGAAATGTCACAGATTCATACAGTGCTATATAATATGATATTGTTAAAGATATATATGTGCTATTATCATGTATCTCATAGAAAAATAGAACTCATCCACTTGTGTAAAACTGTAAGGGTTCAGATATCACTCAAGAAAAAAATCCAGACTCAGATAATATGCAAACACTATAGAGTGTTTATTTTCTGCAGAACTCCAGCAGGCTGTGGTCACCACTTTGACAAAATGGCTAAGACCACAAAATGGACCCTATTTATAAACAGTCTGCTAGGGGAATTCCAGGGATGAGTAGGTCAAACATCTGCAAAACATACTATTTCCAGAAGCACTCTAGGATCACATGGACACTAACAAATAGAAATGGCTTTAAAGATAATGCAAAATATTAATTAAAGAGAAAAATCTTGGACCAAAATTGATATATTAAAAGACGGAAATGTATACATCTTGGCTGAATTGTGACAAAATGAGGAAAACTTCTTTTTTTTTAATTTTTTTATTTAACTTTTATTAAATACACTTTATTCCTTTTGTATCCCCCCATAAGTCCCTCCCTCCTCCCCTCCCGGTCCCTCCCTCCCCCCCTTTCTGCATGCATGCCTCTCCCCAAGTCCACTGATAGGGGAGGTCCTCCTCTCCTTCTTTCTGATCTTTTTTTTTTTTTTCTTTTTTTGTTCTTCTCAATGCAGTTTATTCAGGAACCTTGGACAATCTTCTGACCCTGGGGAAAGCCAGCCCACAGCTTAAAATAGCCTCTGGGTAGCCAACCCCAGCGTGCCTCGTGGGCAATGCAGATAGGTCCACATACACGGAAGCAAGCCAGATCCTCAGCCTTAGCCAAATATGGAGTTGTTTGTGACAGAGAGCACTCACCATCGGGAAGGTGGAAGGCGGAAACCAGCTCCAACTTTAAGGCGCGGTATTACGCAGCTCTCTACAGTTTCCTCTTTTTGTTTTAGACGCATCAGGCAAGAGTAGAGGTCTGATCTCTGATATTAGAAATATATTGGGACTTTGTACCAATGTTCATTTAGGTGTCATCCACCCCAAGAGCATCAGACCCGTCCGATACCTTTTTCTCAGAGGCGGGACCTGGGGCATCAACCCGCATGCAATCAGACATGCTCTTCTCTGGGTCGAGAGCGGCTGACCCTGAGTGCAGTGCTTAGCCTCGCATCCTGAGCGTAACATTTTAGCTTTTTATGGTAGCCAACCGAGGAAAACTTCTTTATGAAAAAATATAAAAGTTGTAAATACCGATAGTATTATTTTGCACAAAGGCGCAGAAAAATTTCTCTAATAATGGCTACATTTTCTTGGATAAGTATTTGATTAAAAAATTTTTCACATCTAAACTATTAAAACAATGCAATTACCCATAAATATAATTTATATTTTAAAACATTGATTTAAATTTTTAAGAAAAGAAACAAACACCTTCAAATCTCCATAAGTTCCATTTCCTCAAAGCTTGGGGAAAAGCTTTGATAGCCCCATGGATAAGGTGGGGACTGTGGGAGTCAGAAGGGTAGAAGATAACAGGAGAACCAATTAATCAACCAATCTGGATAGTAGCTGCCGATCGAAGCCCTGCTCTTTTCTGAAGGGAGACAGAGCAGGAGTGGATCTTGGAGAGAGCAGAGGTGGGGTTCAGCTATGAGGAGAGGAGGCAGGGGAGATTATAGTCAGGACATATTGTATGAGAAAATAATCTATTTTCAATAAAGAAGACACCTTCAAAGTTTTATTTGTCAATTTTTCTGTAGTGACAATTTGTAAATCATCTTTTTATATTCTGATAGAAAAGGAGTATGAGAAATGTGTCCCGTTTTCTACTTTTGTGTCAGGCATTAACTATCAGTTTATTCTTGATGTATCCAAGACTTGCCATCTTCATCATATTATGATAAGGTTATTTTATTGAATTTATCTTAAGGCCTTTTCCAAAGTGATATTTAACTTTTTATTGAAAGCATATTCTATATAATTATACATACCAATTTATATATTATATATATATAAATGTATATAAATATATAAAGAAACATATATATGCATATATATATATATATATATGAATTAAAGAGAAAGAACATGAGTTCGAAAGAGCAAAGGGGAAAATTGGATATAGAGAAGGTAACGGAAATGATATAATCATACTATAGCATAAACATTACTTTAAACTTTTTATTGAAAAAATAATATATGCACCTAGCATTACCTATGGTATAAAGTTGAGTTAAAATAGTGATATGATTATATAGACATAAATTTAAAATTTTTTAAAATGAAGAAATTCTAATACAGTATAATGACTTATAAAAAGTAAAAAATAAGATTCAAGGAGACAGAAACTACCTCTCCTCTCAATTTTTTTTTTTTTTGCTGTGCATCAAGAAATTTTTAGCATTTATTTTATTTTTATTTTAATTAATTACTGTTTATTCACTTTGTATGCCCCCCTGTAGCTCCCCCCCTGCCTCCCCATCTATTCCCACCCCCCCTCCCCCTTCTCCTCCCATGCCCCTCCCCAAGTCTACTGATAGGGAGGTCTCCTCTCCTTCCTTCTGATCCTAGCCTATCAGGAATGACTGCCTTGTCTTACTCTGTGGCCTGGTAAGGCTGCTCACCTCCTCAGGGGAAGGTGATCAAAATTTTTAAAAATACTTAGCAAATTGAACATCCTGTCATGTAAGATGGAACACAAGCTACTGTTGAGGTGAACAAGGATGTTCTTTATTGATTGTGAATTCAAAGACTCAGGAATGGTTGTGAACACAAAAATTGACTGGAAGATATGAAGATCTACTAATGTCACCTTATATCAATTGGGTTAATTGTTTGCTATCTCTTTGTTTTGTGAATATTTTTTAGAAGATAACTCACAAATATTTTCAATTTAAAATACTTTTCCCAAAAACTAAGATGTGTGGCATCATTTCATTTTTTTCTTTGCTTTTAAAGAGAGGGACAAATATTAATAGTTGTTAACTACAAATATGTGGATATTTGTACAGGATTTATTTGTTTACCTTAATATGGTGAATGAACGTGAAAATTTCACTCTTGTGTGTAGCTTGTGGTTTGTCAGGTGTAACCCATGTGAAATCACGAATGTGTCACTTACAAGGGGCTCATCACGAGTGTGACCAGGGAAACGCAGGCATCCCTTTGCAGATTAAGCAGTCAAAGCCTTGCCTTTCTGAGATTTAGTCAAACAATGCTTACTATTAGTTAAGACTGAAAATGAGAAATCACACTGAGTTATGAGAGAAAATTCCATGTAAAGATGACTTTCATGAATTTAAAGTTGCACATCCACTTTGAAAAGTAAGCATCTGAAATGAAAAGGAAGTGAATATTATTCTTTTTATAAATGAAGAAAGACTCTATAATGAAATTCATGAACTATCTCACAAAAAAAGTTAAACTATAAATTCAGATGGCCCAGGTCGCTTCTTTATTGTCAGGCTTAGTATTAATTTATCCCTGACAGACTTCAATAGATCTTTGTCTAATGTGAAATTCTAAAAGCTTAATTGGCAGATAACAAGTCAACTACCTGTAACTGAAAACAAAAGTAGCAAATTAAAATCATTTCTCTTTTATAATGATTCTCCTCAAAGCACAAGAAAAGAAAATTTGACTTTTAGCCGCTAATGCATGAGAATTTACTTAATGATAGTATTTGTTGTAGAGCAATTTTGAATCACTATGCAATAGACTGAAAAAGTACATCCTTATTATTAAGATAAATAATAAATATTTAAAGGATTTTGTTCTTACTAATTTAACTTATGGTTCTGAAATGTTAATGCAGCAAAATGCCTGTACTGTAACAAAGCAACAGAGATAATGTTTTTCTATTTTGATATTTCAGGAAAATCAGCTTCCTTTCCCACTTCAATAATTTTCTTCCCAAATAGAAGCATGAACATAAGTGACAACTTCTGTATGTTGGAAGAATAAATCTGTAGAGATTTGAAAAATGAGTTTTCAACTTCTTATAACTAAACAGTAGTATAAATCAAACTGATATTATGAAAAACTTTCATTGTTTGGGGCAATTTATATTTGATATATCTTATCTTCTGTATATGAAAAAGAAAGTGTCTAATTATAGCATCATATACAGTTTATGGTAACACAAAAGATATAAAACAAAGGTTCTATTGCTAAAGAAAACATATACTTGAGACATAGAATAGGGCAAAATGAACTAGGTGTGGACATAGAAACTTCTTGTCTACTGGTACAATTTCATGGTACTGAAAACGACATTATAAACTGTTGGTGGGGAGAGTAAGCATCAATCAAACCTAGCAATGGATTTTGTGATCTACTGTAATCACTAGCCTGGAAAAATATGCCCACAAATGAAATAGTGGCATTAATATCACAGGAGTAAGCAACCACTCACTACTTGTTTTTCTGCCTCTTAGCACAAAATGAAATCTGTACTTGGTACTAATATCAAGCCAAGAACCTGTGGCTAGACCAGTAATAAACACTAGGAGAGAACCTACTACTTTATTCTGCTAAACTGACATAGTGTTAAACTGACTCTTAATTATTTAACGTAGTAACCATAGATCAGCATGTCTATTAGCTCTCAACTGAAAAAATTCTACTTGCAGCAGGCGGTGATTAACACATCGCGTAATAATTGTCAAAGTGCAGAAAGTAAGAGACTGCAGAAGGATAAAACAAAAGACAGCCTTGAAAGGAAATGATGTACTGCCCCAACTCTCTTTACTTGGGGATCATTACGGAAGAGGTGGGAGAAAGCAAAAAATTCTGAGGCTGTGGATTCAAATATTACCTTTTGGACACATCACTGAAGCTGCTCATATGAACTCACAGCAGTTGTAACATGCTAAAATCTGTGCAAGTCAAAGCCAGGCCAAATCCCATCATGGAGAGGGGATTTTGAATCATAATACCGCTTCTAGTCTTCTAATTATTAGCAACTGTTAGTTTGGAGGAGAAGAAGGGACTGTTTTTTCAAAAAGGGTAGCACCTGGAAAGTTGGCCACTCTCCGGTGGAAGATCATGTATCCAAGAATATACGGGCAATACAAACCTATCTTGACAGATTGGAAAAAGAAAAACACAAAGTTGGGTGAATAGGGGAAGGTGTAGATCTGGAAAGAGATGGAGAAATAGCCCATATAAACAAAACACATTATTTATTATATGTAATAATAATACATAATTAATTTATATATAATAAATTTTATATTACAGAAAATGAAAGAACTAGAGGAATAGAGTCCTTGTTTTTCTGGGATTCTGTTCATGGTCAAAATGTGAAAGTGAGGCTCAGTAGGTTTGATGAGGGAACACTGAAGACCATCAACGGTAGAAAGACTAACTAGGCCTTTCCAGCCAACCTCAAATTCCTAATGTGAAACACACCTGGAAAGCTCATTGTACACCTCCTTAACATGTGGCCACTGGGGTATGGAGAGGAACCGTGTTGAGGGGAAAGCTAAGGGGTTTGGCACCTACACTCTCTAAAGCATCACGGTCAGACGGATGACGGACTGAACGACACAACACAGGCACATGTGCATAGGGCTAAATATAATTATAAATATAAACTGGTTCCCTGGCTGAATTTTCTGAAATAACTAAGATAAGGACTGTGTAGCGTTAAAACAAGAGTAGGAACGTCTGTGCAGAGCCCTAGGGGAATGTGCTGGTTTCACACTCATAAAGGCACCTTGGAAATACACAGCAATAAGAAGTTCCCACATCACAGTCAATAGTGACTAGGAATTTTCCCTTTTGACAAAGAGTCTGCCAGTAGAGTCTGAGCAGATGTTATGAGGCCGGGAGGCTAAAGGGAATCCTCAAGTATAACATAGGGTCACATTCTGCTACAATATGTTACATTACAGCATTTCCTTAACCGCTCAGGTCCAAAGTTAAAAAGAAAAGTTCACAGGTAGCCAGGAAATCTGACAGCCTAGACCTTTATTCCAAAGAAGCATATTTAATTTAGTTCTTTATCTCATTTGAAATAGGACTTGCTTGTAAGGAAGAGGGATTCAACTATGTATCAGAAAGAATCTACAAGAAATTGGTTATAGTTCATCTTTATTTGTAAAACAGACCAATTAAGACTTACAAAACTGATTTACAAAATGAAAATCTTCACTTTTAAAAAATTACTGTGCAAACAAAATGGCCTCTTGCTGTTTATTAGGGAAAGAAAAACATCTACTTCCTTTTAAAACAAATTTTTTGTCAAAGATGTTATGAGTGAAGTTTACATAAAATCATCTGTTAATATTTTCATTATATTTTTGGAAAATATTGTCAACTATATTTCATTTCAATTTTATACTAAATGTATTACTTCATCTATTTTAATAAACATTTACATTTCCTCAGCAAGTATACAGAGTGAAAGTAAATTTTAAATGATGTTTACTGAGCTCAGTAATTTTGTTCCTCTAAATAAATTAAAATAAAATTATGCAATTTAAGTATGTGCGAATTAACTGTAAAATTATAAAACACTCAGGAATCTATAAGCAGTTGTATTTCCTGTGTACAAGTCATGAATCTGTCTAAAAAGAAAAGCGAAAACATGGTCATTTTGTTCTCCAGTAATTCACCATGGATATATGCCAAGAAGAGGTTTTCTTTTAACAGATAGTTCATTTTCTTTCCAAAGAATTCAGAGAAAAGAGTAATGATGGAAAGAAAAGAAGTTAACACGTGAAAAAGGGTTACATGAGAATTCTTCCCAGGAGCAGATAGATAGGCTCAGCTATGACAATGAATAGAGGAAAAAAAAAAAAAAAAAAAAACCAGTGTGATCGATGATGGCTGGTGGCCGTGATATGACAAGCATAAGGGAGCTAAAAATGAAGTTATATGGTGAAATGCACTTTATATCTGACATTGTGAAATGTCCTTTATGTCTGTTACAGCGTATTTCATCTGAGTCTCTCTGCACAATTATTTAGTCTTTTTTTTCACTACTGCATCTGGGATTATTTTGCTTATTTAAAAAAATACATGGCATTGTTCTTGTGTTACTACTATCTTAAAAAAAAAAAAAAAAAAAAAAAAAAAAAAAGAGTTCTCTTAAAGATGAGACTAGCCAGAATAAGGAATACTCCAGGCTTCAATATGTTTTCTCTGTGTGTTACAACTAACATGCATTGTTCTGTTTTTGTTTTTTTTTTTTTTTGTAGCATGATCTTATTCTATAATTTTCACGGGCAACAAGAAGCTGTTTGAATTGCTGAGGACCCAGACTCACCCTTGCGAAGGTATTTGATTTCTGGAAATGTGACTGTGTTCAGTAACCCACTCTAGGAGAAGAGCAATACAGTCTTACAGAGTAATTCCTTTCAAATATTATTTCATGTTTTTTTTTTCTTTTTAATTTAAGCTACAGTATAGCGGAATATGTTATGCTTTCTTTATTTTTTTTTGTTTTATTATTTTTTTTGGGGGGAAGGGACTTCCTTTATTATTTTATTTTACTTTTTTTTTTTTCATTTGTATCTCTCTCCTCTCAGTTCCACCCTCGGTCCCTAGTCCTTCCGTATTACTCTCCCCTCGTCCACTGATGGAGGAGGTCCTCCTCCCCTGCTGTCTGACCCTAGCCTTTTAGGTCCTATGAGGACCGCCTGGATCCTCTTCCTCTGTGGGCTGTAGCAGATAATAGGGCTCATTTTCCGCAACCCCATCTCCCCGATAATATCACGTCTACAGTGCTTAGTACTTATCTCCCACTACTGCTCTCTTTTTCACAGATATCGCTATATGCCCCTCCCTTACGCCAACCCCTCTTCCTCTCTGCTTCCTGCCAATGTCCGGGCTTTCAGAACGTTTCGAGTTTAATTAACAAAGAAATTAATTGAAATTAAGGTCCATATTAGAGAATGGGTAGTTTTTGTCCTTCTGGCCCAGAACAATCTTGTTCAACATAATTTTCCCAATTGTATTCATTTCCTTAAATATTCATTATTTTAATTTTTCTACATAGCTGAATGATATGTGCGCACACACAAGCACATTTTCATTAGTCGATTTTCAGCAGAAGGGTATTTTGGGTCCTTCTAGCTCTTTGCTATTGTGAGTAGGACAACAGTGAACAGAGATGTGCAGGTATCTCTGTCTTGAGGAAAGGAGTTCTTGGGGCATAGTGTAGTATAGCTGGCTAGTCACCATTATACACCGACGTGGAACGAGGAGGGTGTTGAATCAGATCGTCTCAGTGCCTAGAGTAGTCTAAACGCTCTATGTAGCTGAGAATACACTTGAACTCCTGACCTTTCTAATCATTAAATTATACGTATACATCATCATGCTGGGCTTTCATTTCACTCCTAAAATGTACGCCATATTAAAATGTTTAAAGAAAAAATAAATAAGTATAGTACTTTAAAAGTTTACAGACTGCAAAGAAACTATGCTAAAATTCCACAATTAGAAATGCTTTAATTTTTGGTATTAAAGTGTGATTTTTATTTAACCATAACTTATGCTATTGAATATCTACGTTTAATGTATTAATTAATGTTGAGGTTACAATTGATAAGACACTATAACTCTAAACCTAAACAGTGAGGTGGTAAAAACAGAGAGGATGAAGATAGTGCTGATACATAAAACCTATTGTGCCTGAAGTGATAAAAACACATAGACAGAAATAATATTAATCATATTTTGATGGAGATTTGACCTTAAATTCAATATATCTCCTATTACACAGAGCATAGAGTTACTATCTAAAGCCATCATTTTTCCTATAAGAATTTTGTTTTATAATATTTAAATATGACTATTGGTATTCCATACAAATATTATTCTGAAAAGATAAAAGTATCTTTAGAAATTGCCACTTTCTCTTTGAAATGATAATTTTATTTTACAAGTCTGACTTTTTGCACTATGATGGCATGCTAATGATTTGTGGTAGATTTACAATATTTTTGGAGGTAGGCACATGAATATATAATTTTTAGATATTAAGTAAAATAATTAGTGGAAATAAAAATACCTTGCCAGTATGCTGGTGCATGACTCTAACACAGCCCTAGTAAATATGACGCAGGGGGATGATTATTTCAAAGCCACTCTATTTAAAACAGAAAGAGTTGTCTTAAAATAATGTTAAAAAATAAAATAAAGCAAACTGGCTCTGTGATCACCTCCCACTGGAGGAGGGAGCATCCTTACCAGTCCACAGAGGTAGACAATGCAGTCATTCCTGATGAGACCTGATAGGCTACGGTCAGAGAGAGAAGTGGTTGAGGACCTCCCCTATCAGTGGACTTGGGGAGGGGTATGGAAGTACATGAGGGAGGGAGGGTGGGATTAGGAAGGGATAAGGAAGAGGACTACAGCTGGGATACAAAGTGAATAAACTGCTATTAGTAAAAAGAAAAAAATTAAATGAGTTCTTAGAGACATGTGACATGATTAATTTTGATTAGTTTTATTGACCATTTTTTAATTAATTATAATAGATGTTTCAAAAATAAAATCTTAAAAATATGCAGTACTATTTTATGAGTTTGGGAGAACAAAATTTTTATGCTAATAAAATGTTATTAAAACATCATTCGGTATATTTCTCTCTACTTTTTTATAGAATTAGATTTTTGTACATACATGAATCTAATCCTTCCAAACACACACCCATCTTTCTGTTATTTCTCTCTCCATTTAACCCTTCCTAACAAGCTACACTGACATAAATAGAATTAATAAAAGTAAATAAATATAAAATTATGGCAAGCAAACTATCATTTTAAAATAATATATTTTAACATTTATTTGTTTCATACCACATATTTTGATCATATTATTCCCCTCCCCCAATTCCTTGCAGATTCTCCACATATCTCCTGACTTTCTTTTTTTTTAATTTTAATTTTTTATATTAATTACAGTTTTTTCACTTTGTATCCCGGCTGTAGTCCCCTCCCTCCTTCCGTCCCAATCACAACCTTTCTCCCTCATCTCGTCCCATGCCCCTCTCCAAGTCCACGGACAGGAGATGTCCTCCTCCCTTCCATCTGACCCTAGTTTATCAGGTCTCAGCAGGACTGGCTGCATCCTCCTCCTCTCTGGCCTGGCAAGGCTGCTCCCCCGTGAGGGGGAGGCTGTCAAAGAGCCAGCCACTGAGTTCATGTTAGAGACAGTCCCTGTTCTCATTACTAGAGTACCCACTTGAATACTGAGCTGCCATGGGCTACATCTGAGCAAGGGCTCTAGGTTATATCCATGTATGGTCCTTGGTAGGAGTATCAGTCTTAAAAAAATACCTCTGTGCCCAGATATTTTGGTTCTGTTGCTCTCCTTGTGCAGCTCCTGTCCCCTCTAGGTCTTACTAACTCCCTCTTCTTTCATATGATTCCCTTCACTCTGCCCAAAGTTTGGTTATGAGTCTCAGCATCTGCTTTGATACACTGCTAGTTAGAGCCTTTCAGAGGCCCTTTATGGTAGGCTCCTGTCCTGTTTCCTGTGTTCTCCTTCTTCCAATGTTTGTCTTGTTTGTCTTTCTGAGTGATGATTGATCATTTTACTCAGGGTCCTCCTCCTTGCTTAGTTTCTTTAGGTGACAGATTTTAGTATGTTTATCCTATATTATATGTCTAATATCTACTTATAAGTGAGTATATACCGTGTGTGTCTTTCTGTTTCTGGAATACCTCATTCAGGTTGATCTTTTCTAGATCTCACCATTTGTCTGCAAATTTCATGATTTTTGTTTTTAATTGCTGTGTAGTATTGCATTGTATAAATATATCACAATTTCTGTATCCATTCCTCTGTTGAGGGACATCTGGGTTGTTTCCAGCTTATGGTTATTATGAATTTCTTTCTCTATATTTCTTTCTCTGTTTTCCTGCCCCCTCCAAAAGAAAGAAAAAGGAAAAACAACATAACAAAAAATGAAAATCACAACAAACTAGAAAAATAAAGAAAATCAATGTGATGAAAGAATACCTCGAAAACAACACACACACACACACACACACACACACACACACACACACTTGTGTTGACCTGTGAGCAGGGCCTGCCGTGGAGTGTGCCTGATATACCCACTGACACTGCAGTTGAGGAAACTAAGTCTTCCCTTTCCCAGCTGAAATCAGTTGCTTATAGCCTATTGATTGTGGCTGGGATATTTCATTCCTCCCTTTCCACACGCTTGGATATTTTCTGATATGAACTTGCACAGATCTTGCGCTTGCTGGCAGAGTCTCTGTAGGTGCATACGTGTGTCAGGCCTGTGGAGCCCTGCAGGCACTCTTCTGCAGTCATCCACCACTGCAGGTTCTGACGTTTCTGCGTCTTCTTGTCCATATAGACCTCCTTACGGAGTGTTCTCGGGAAACGTTTCACATTTAGGACCGAAGTGATATAGTGACAGACTGCTGTGCTCATAGACCAAAGCACTGCTCACCCCCTCATCAGAGAAGCTTATTCCTCCTCTGTATCATTAACACTGATACGCAGCTGGATAATGTGAAATTCAAAACTTTTTTTTTTATCAGTTACATTTTATTAATTCTGTATCCCAGCCGTGCCCCGAACCCTCGTTCCCTCCCAGTCCCTCCCTCCCTCCCTCATCACCACTGTGCCCCCTTCCAAGTCCACTGATAGGGGGGGACCTCCCCCCATTCATCTGATCCTGTTTTATCAGGTATCTTCATTGAGTTCCTGTTAGAAATATTCCTTGTTCCCCTCACTTTGGGAAACCAATTGGTTACTGAGCTACCACAGGCTACATCTGAGCGGAGGTTCTAGTAATCCAATTAAAAAATGGGGAAGAGAGCTAAACAGAGAATTCTCGACAGAGGAATATCGAATGGCAGAGAAGCACTTAAAGAAATACTCATCCTCATTAGCCATCAGGGAAATGCAAATCAAAACAACCCTGAGATATCACCTTACACCCATCAGAATGGCCAAGATGAAAAACTCAAGTGACAACACCTGCTGGAGAGGTTGTGGAGAAAGGGGAACCCTCCTCCACTGCTGGTGGGAATGCAAACTGGTACAACCACTCTGGAAAGCTATCTGGCGCTTTCTAAGACAATTAGGAATAGTGCTTCCTCAAGACCCAGCTATACCACTGCTAGGTATATACCCAAAGCTTGCTCAAGTACACAAAAGGGATACTTGTTCAACCATGTTTATAGCAGCTTTATTTGTAATAGCCAGAACCTGGAAAACTTTTTATACGCAGTCATGTTGTCACAACTGATAATTGCTCTGGTAAATGCGCTTGAAGAAAATGAATCATTACACTTAAAATACAAATGAATTTTAAGGTAGCTGGAATGCTGTATTTCACAGAGACAAAAATAATCAAAATCTATCAAATCTATCAAAATAAGAATTTATCATACTTAGACAATCTACTTAATTTTGTTATGATTAAAAGCAGCATTTAGTTTTTAATATTTAGAAGCACTAGCCTTATAAAATTTTTGATTTATTTTAAAAAACACAATATTGAAGAAATAAAATAAAATTTTATTTGCAAACTGCCTTTTTTTTCTACTCTGAAAATCTGAAGATTCAGTAATTTTTTTCTCATGGATTTCACAAGCTGTCAGTCACACAGTTAAGTCTCATCTCATGACAATGCTCTCTGAGATTAGTCATGGGTTAGTATTACTATATACTAACAACCAAGTATAGGTTGAAATGTCTGTTTATATTTTGAAATATATACAATGCGCTGTGACACACAATCATCCTTACCAGCTTCATGGTATTTCAGATCATCTTGAAAAGTGCTGAGGCATGCCTGTGAGTTTGTCTATCACAGAGGGAGCTTCCCAAAAGGAAAAACTGACGTGGAGGAAGCATGCTGAAAATGCAAACAGTGCCAATGGGACAGAGCTAAGGATTACATTCATAGGTAAAGGAGAAAGTCCTTTAACTACCAGAATTCCATTTCTTGTGTCATACACTCTGTCCTGATAGTAAGTGTTCACAGTAACCCTATTCTTTCAACCTAGGTGAATGGTAACCATGTAAACCATGACACCAAATGGCCCTTGACACTTTTGAGTTGTTTCTGTGAGATATTGACCCATGACAACATCAATGAAATTAACTAAAACAGACACTATGCCATTATTTTAGTAGACACAGCAATTTTAAAATGGCTGCAAACTAAAATGTTCAATAAACTATATCATATCCTATGAAATTATGACACAATTGTAAAGTTAAGTTCTTTGCTATCTTCAAAAAAATCTGTAATGGAACTATTTTTCATGCCTTTATTCAATTCTTGTGAATGATAATTTTAGTTTCCATGACTTGTTAAATGTAAAGATGTAGATCGTAGATACAAGCTATATATACTTAGTAGTTCATAGCTCTTTTTTAATAATTTATTTAATTTTATGTGCATCAGTATGAAGGTGTCAGATCCCTTGGAACTAGAGTTATAGACAGTTGAGAGCTGGCATGTGGGTGCTGGGAATTGGACCTGGGTCCTTTGGAAGCACAGTCAATGCTCTTAACCACTGAGCCACCTCCCCAACCCTTATAGTTCTTTTATTTTTTTGAAAGCTCTTTTTTTTATTTTAACTTTTTAAAAATTAATTACAGTTATTCACTTTGTATCCCCACTGGTGGCAATGTAAACTTGTACAACCACTCTGGAAATCAATCTGGCGTTTTCTCAGACAACTAGGAATAGCGCTTCCTCAAGATCCAGCCATACCATTCCTAGGCATTTCCCAAAAGATACTCAAGTATACAACAAGGACATTTGCTCAACCGTGTTTGTAGCAGCTTTGTAATAGTCTGAAGCTGGGAACAACCCATTTTTTTGTTAATTAAAGTTACATCCCACCAACCTTTCTCATGTATACCCCCTGCGCTCTCTATTATATTTGTGGTACCTGACCTTATTTTTCTTTAAATGTTCATCTATAGGTATAATCTGCTCAGTCTACAGATTACTTTTAAGCGTTTTCTTTTTAATATGTCAGCCAACCCATGTTTTTATTTTTGTAAGATATTTGTAGCCAAATTGTAATTTATAAATGTAAAATTGTCACTCTGTTTCTTTAAATTTTTATTATTTATTTTCAAACCCTCACAAAATGACATACAAAGACTCTGACAGCCATTGTACTTCAGCCATTTACAAATCATATAATTAAAAATCTACAAATCATTTTTTCAGTCTTATATTTGTCTTATATTCTTCATACTATCATTGTGAAGAGGGGTTTGTCTATTTTCACAAATTCAGATATTTGAAACACAAACTGTTACTGCCATGTCATAGATACTTGGTACTGGCAGCTGAATTGGGAATGTTATTGCTTCATTTAAATATTTTTTGTTTTATTCATTTTTTCTTCAAAATAGTTTTCCATTTACTAAATTGCTTTCCACACTCCACTGCCTTCTTGTCATGTAAAGATATGAGAATTCCATGATGAAAAACTATAGAACAATGAGGCAAAAATATCAGTCTAGATTTGACATTAGAAAATGACATGCAGCTTTCTTAGCGGGAATCTTTCAGAAAGAGAAAAAAAAAAAGTAAGGAAGAAAGAAAGAAAGAAAAAAAAAAAACTGACAGCAAAATACCACCAGTCTGAATTACTCTGTGTAGCAAGAAAAATACTGCAACAGCCTTTTCCCTGGTTTATTGCCTGAGCTTCCTCCTGCCCAGGAACAAGAAACATAACATCTCTTTCCTGGGCTAAATGTTCAAAGTGCCCTAAGATTCAACGGGGTTAAGTTTCCAAAGTGATGCTTGTTTTCCATCTCCAAGTGAGGAGGCAAGAGAAATTCCACTAGGGTGCTATTTGAGAAAGAACTACAGACTCATGTTTAATTTTTAAATTTTGTACCATAGCAGTTTTTACAAAGGAAAACAGAGTAACATAATCTGTGTCTATGTTCCCATGATATCACTCTAACCATAACCACGTATGATTTTCTTCCATTAGGTATTTGTCTTTTTTTTTTTTTTTTTTTTTTTTTTTGGAACAGCATAAATGAGTACTTTAAAGGAAACAGTATGTCATAGAAAATGCCCCATTGCACAGTTTTAATGACTGGGACTTATAAATGGATAAGGGGTTAGAAAGGCTGATTATTTACTAAGGGTGTATATATACACACATATAATTATATATGTAATTTTATATATTACGTATTAATTAAAAGTATTTTGTTACACAAAAATATATAATTGTAAGTCAAATTAAAATTCTCTATGTTTTATTCAAACATTCTGAGTGCTTTGTATCTCTCTTCCTTCCCTCTCTGTATTAACTTCACACTCCTCCCCAAGTAAGGACACCCCACCTGATTTACCATTTTCCCCTTCATAGCAACATTGTCCTTCTTTATCTTAAGACCAATACTCCAACCCCTTCATGCTCCCTTTTTATAGCCCTGGTTTCTGTGGTGATCCCAGGTATGTTCACATCCAAAGGTTCTGAGCTGGCATCCACATATAAGGAAAAGCTTGAAGCTTTTTATCTCTGTGGGTCTGAATTCCATCACTGATTCCATTTTTCTTTCCAGGTAGACGGTATTCCTTTATACATATAGACCATAGTTTCATTAACCATCCTTCCGTTAAATCACATCGAAGTGGTTCTTATTCCCTTGCTCTTCTGAATATAGTGACAATAAAAACAACTAATCAGAAACCTTGAGCACATATCTGTGGAATATAACGTCCAGTCTTTGTAGTGGATATGTATTGCTTATGTGGTAGAATTGCTTTCAGTTTCTTGAGAATTTGTGACAGTGGTTACAAGAGTGCATGCACCAGGTTGCAGTCCTACCAACAGTGACCTAGTGCATCAGGCATCCTTTTGCCCAACATTCTCTCTGTTACATTTTTTTCCTTGTTCAAATCTTAGCCATTCTGGGGTAAAATGAAATTTGGAAGCAGTTTTGATGTGCGTTTTCATAATGCTTAGTATGTTGAATCCCGTTGAGATAGTCCTTAATAATTGTTATTTCTTCTATTGTGAATTCTCTGTTTAGATCCACAGCACATTTTTTAATTGAGTCACTTGTTTTCTTGACTCTTTTTTTTTTAATTTCCCTTATATGTTGCATATTAATCCTCTGCCATAGTGACTGAAGTTCTTTCCTGCTCTTGAGCTTCCTCTTTACTCGACTGATGGCTTTTCTGCTTACAGAAGCATTTTTAGATTTATAAGGTGTTGAACTTAGTTCCTCTTCAAATGAAATCCTGTTCAATATTCTTCCTAGGACTATGTTGTCTTCAAGCTGTTTCATAATGGCAGATTTCAAGCCGAGGGTTTAACCACTTGGAGTTAATTTTTGTGCAGGATGATAGAGATGGCGCTAATTTAATCTTACATCTACACAATTAGCTTTCCCAACACCATTTATCGAAGGTGCTATGCTTTCTTCAGTGTATAGTTTTGGCAACTGTATCAAATATTAAATGACTATTATTATGTGCACTCCTATGTGGCTTTCTATTTTGTTTCATTGATCTGCACGTTTTGTGCCAGCACCATGCCAGTTCCATTACTGTGGCTCCGTGAGAGTTCCTGGGATCTGTACTGTAACTCCTAATAAAATTAAGATTCATTGGTTTTCATACCAGCCAACTCAGATTAAGTATTTTTCTGATAAGAAATGTTTCACTGTAAATAGATTACTTTAAGATTCATATGTCCTTTTTATGCTAATACACCAAAACAATGAAGACTGGTTTAAAATAGCCTTGAAAGCTCATGCAAACACTCACTCCCCCACCACCTATATGAACTGCTATCATGAGCTTGGAATATGTTATCCAGTAGCTAATAGCCAGGAAGTGTCCATGGAATCTTATGTAAGAAGTGTGAAATAGTAAGATCTGGAGCTGGCAGGAACTCCACAAGGAGAGCAACAGAACCAGAAATTTGAACACAGGGGTCTTCCCAGAGACTCATACTCCAACCAAGTACCATGCATGGAGATAACCTAGAACCCCTACACAGATGTAGCCTATGGCAGTTTAGTATGCAAGTGGGTTACATAGTAATGAGAAGAGGGACTGCCTCTGACATAATCTGATTGGACTGCTCTTTGATCACCTCCCCCTGAGGGGGGAGCAACCATACCAGGCCACAGAAGATGACAATGAGCCAGTCCAGATGAGATCTGATAGACTAAGATCAGAAGGAAGGAGAGGAGGACTTCCCCTATCAGTGGACTTGGGGAGGGGCATATATGAAGAAGGGGGTGGGAGGGTGGAATCGGGAGGGGAGGAGATAGGGGTTTGTGGGGTGATACAAAGTGAATAAAGTGTAATTAATAAAAATAAAATTTAAAAAAACATATATTCTGGTCCTCATACTATAAAATTAATTCTCCCCATTGTTTCTTCCCTTGTGCTCTGCTACAACTCAGGAATCATTTAAATGACTGAAAAATATCCACAAGAATCTTTTAAATTGTCAGCTTTTGAAAATCCTTACTCATATTTAATTGTAGAATAACAGACCTGTGCCTGTCTCATTATTAAGCAGCATACATTCTTTTGAGAGGATCAGCCCCGCTCCTTTCTTGCTAATTTTCATTTTGTTCTCTAGTGTTTACATCACATCCTATACTATTATTCAAGTATTCATATACCTGTTTGGTTGGCCATTTTAAGTGTGAAAAAAAAATGAACTCTTGTGTATTATGAGCTCAACATCAGGAAAAACATAGTATTAGCTATTGTTGTAATTGCTAAAACAAATCGCATGATCAAAATCAGGGTACTGGGTCAGTACGAAAGCACAGAAGACTAAATAAAATAGAAAATAGATTCCAGTAGACTACTTCATATATTTAACTTTTTAATGTTATTCATAGTGATAGAGAGGTGGCTCAGAGTTTAAGAATTTTCTTCCAAAATATCCAAATTGGATTCTCAAAACCACCTGTAATTCCAGCACATGGGAATACAGCACCCTCCTTTAGGATCCATGGGCCCTGGCACTCAAAGGCACCCACAGACCAACAGACATACCTGACGTAAAGAAATTGAAGAAACCTTTAAAGTGCTGTTATTACGGTGTTATTCAGCATCTTCCCTGGTGAAAAGAAATACAGCTTTACAATTTAGCCCTCTGGAAAAGGAACTGAGTGAACGTAACTCTTGAGGAAAACTACATTAATTTTATAATCATAATAGTTCATTTTTCTTCACTATTAGGGTCCTCGATGGCTTGATTTCCTTTCAGTGAACTGAGATCCTGTCTCTCTAGTTTCTGGTAAAACAGCGCTCCCAGTCTCATCACATCTAACAGGCGAGCCAGGACTGAACCTGACAGAGCTGCTAGGAGAGCACAATGGTGGAGACGACAGTGAGGCTCTGAGCGAGCGAGCGCTGTATTTCAATAATCCAGGGATTTTTTTTTCCTTTAAAGCTGCCTTCCCCCACCCCCCACAGGGGAGAAGTTTAAAGCATTCTGTGTGGGAGAAAGGCTATTTTACTATTTTTCTAAAAGTGGGTATTTCTACCAACCTGAAAAGTTTCATGTCACTCTCAAGCACATTATTAGGAGAGGCAGAGCTAGCTCAGACTCAGACTTCCCTCTCTCCCTGCCAGAGTTTTCTGCAGTTGAAAACGCTGGCGTGACAAAGGAGCTGCAGTGAGAGAATAAACGCTCTGACTGAAAGGACATAACCGTCCCCGTCATCCTAATATAACCTGTGTGATTCCATTCGTGCCACACTTTGATTAGACGATAGCTCTGTAATTAAACTGAAAATGAACAGTACCCTATGAGAAAATGTCAAGCAAATATTATTTTTCAACAGTCCTTGTTGACTGTTCCTTAGAGTCAAATAGGAAGCATAAATATCGGTGAGCATTAATGGCGTCATCCTCGTATAAATGGAGCTTAATGACATAACCAACTTGATGAAAAAATTAAAAACCTAATAAATATTGTGAGCGAAAACTCAGCATCACCTCCCTGAACACCTGGTCCAAGATTACTATCTCTAAATCCTTCCAAATTAGGTGGTAGGTAGATACATCATTATTAGCAATAATAATGGAGAATAATGGAAGCACAATGGTTAGTGAATTTTGTCTAGTATCTCTCTTAGTACTTCAGAAGAGAAACCCTACAACCCTCCTTAAACACCTTAAAGATATAACACAGCGATAAGAATGAAGGCTTTTTGTTCTTCCTGCTACTGTAAAACTCGAATTAAATATGTCTTTGAAAAATAAAGTTTAAGCGACATGAACTAGAGAGATCTGCAATAGTTTCTTTTCTCTGTGGATAAATCCCCAAGAGAACATCAGGAGAAGGAATCAGGAGTGAACCTGGGTCGTGGCTGCTTGCCTACGTGTAGCTGGGAGGAATTTCAGGGCACCAGAAGCCTAAGGGTGATGTTTCTTTACCTCACAAGAGGTCCTGTGATAATACGATCTGCACAAGGGCTTCGTTGAGCCACTTCTTCCCGCTGAATCGCCTCATCTCTCATTTCTCAAAGCACTTCTGGGGCTTCTCCTGCTGAGGCCCTGCTGTTCAGTACCGGAGCCTTTCGTGGGAAACTTACCATTGAAACCCTCACAATAACTTCTCATTAGGGTGGTTAGTCTCTTTCACCCTCCATCTCAGGAGCTGCAAGTTAGCAATGGCATCTTACCGAAAATTTTGGTTTGACAAAACAATTACACAGGAATTATAAGAGAGTTTTGGTTTTCCCCTTCTGGCCTCTCTTCTCAATGTCTTGTATAGCTGTAAAACATTTGAAAAAGTTAGGAGAAAATCTTATGACAACAATAGTGACCGAAGGGCAGACGTTACTTAGGTTCATGAAATATTCTGTGTGTGTTCCGGTGTGAGTGTCAAGGTATTTTACTGCATCTCCTTGTCTCTCTTCATAAGATACTGTTATCCAAGAAAGTTCCTCATTATTCTTTTCTTCATTATTACTTCTAAACATTGCTAATGTTTAGAAGTCATTTTACAAATTGTTCCCCTATGTATTTGTCTCATATTTTCTCATAATTACATATGAATTAAATATTAGACATTGTTGGGAAGAGAACTACAAAAGAGAAAAATATGCTTACAATGTGACTGAACTTTGAACCTGAAATGCTGCTTCCAAGACACTCCACTGCAAGCATGTCAGTTTTTTTCTTAATAGATATAAAACTAACCTTTATTTGCCTGATATAATTCTATCAGAGGCTTACTGTTGAATCACCCTTTCTTGATCGTTCTGAACTCTCCCAGTCTGGGTCAGCTCACCTGTTCTGGCTCAAACTCTTCTCCAAGCTGACTAATTTAAATTGGCTTCTCTCTGCTTCTGACTGAATTGCTCTGCTTGGCTTCAACTCTGGAAATTTGTTCTTATTCTGGTTCCTTCTCATTCTCTGGTTTCCACTGCCTCTGCTGACCTCCACTAAAGTGCATGGACTCACAAATGAATTCAACTCCTCCGCGCTGCTGTCAATGCGCTGACTTAACTCATCTGCATTGACTCCCAACTGATTGACACAAGTCAATTCATCTGAATTTAACTTAACTCACCCAATTCAATTGCCTCTCCCTGAGCTCTCTTAAGTAGCTTTTCCTGAGAGATGGGTGTATCCTATCTCTGATTCATTCTGTCAAATCTCCTCTGTCACTTTGCCCCACAATTAGATGTCACTTTCAAACATGGCCACTTTCTTCTATTAACTAAACTTACCTACATTGCTTGGGATTACAGGTGTCTACTGAGGCCATGTCCGTATTCCAGCCAGAACATACTGTAATCCAGAGCAAGTCTGCACTCCACCTGGGTCACATGGACCTAGATCTTTGGCTGTGATCCATTGCCAGAGCAGCCACGTTGCTGGATTAAAATTCTTCTACCAATAGATGCTAAATATTTTAGCAAACACATTTAGAATGTGTGTGCATATTGTGCTTGGATTAAACTTCCCCATACTGTCCCTACTGTGTGTCGCTCATGCTCATCCTCAGTGATCACTGCTCTGATATTCATAAATATTTCCTTCACCTTCTTTATATTTTTAAAACACTACGAGTTTCTGGAGAATTCAGTTTTGTAGACTTGCAGTGGAAGTCTGACCCAAGAACAACAATGAGCCTAGAAACAAGCCTCCACACAAGGACACGAAGGACACGGTTTGCTGATGTCTTGATTTTAGCAGAGTTCGGGAGAACTGAATCAGCTTTTGATTTCTCTTACTGTTTTTTTTTTTTTCTACTTTCAGTTTCATTGTTTTTTTTACCCTTTCTTAAGTTTGCTTTAGCTTAGTTTTTCTTCTTTTTCTATTTTGGTAGCTTCAAGTCTAAGTAATTAAGTTGACATCTCTTTTCTAATGAAAACTTTAAGTGTTCTCCAAGTCCGTCATTTAACTACATTTTACTGTTTTTTTTGACATGCACTTCAGTAACACAAAACAGACCTTAATTTTCTAGGAATTTCTTTTTTAATTATAAGTATGTAACCTAATTTATAAGCATTCAGAAACTCCCAATACATATGTCTGATTTTATTCATATGTGATTTAATTATGGTTCCAAAATATGCAGTTTCTTAAAGTTATTTCAAATGTGATTTGTCAGTTAATGTGATCTACATATTTCAGATATTGCATGTGTATTTGAATTTATATTCAGTTATATTTTTATAAAATATTACACTATTTGTGAAAACAGATCCCAGTTTCTCTGATATCAGATTCATTCAGTATAGGTTGTTTCAATAATTTCAGAAATAGCTACAGTTTTATGAAATAATCACATGTATATAAGAATTGTACAATTTTTATGAGATGTGATTCATAAATAAGAATAAAATTTGCAACTGCATAGGTTAGAAATTATCAATCATTCTTTATTAGAATGATTTGAATATGCAAATGAAAGAATTTTTACATCATTAACTCTAACATTTACAAGGTTGAAATTTGTTGCTAGTCTATCGACCCGCAGTTCCTGATACACATTCTTCTGTGTCTATCTAAGGTGTGGTAAAAGTAATAGTACTTTCAGAAAACATTTATTTTCGTTTTAAATATTTTTGCTAGTTCTTTCAGAATTTCACCAACATATATATTAAACGTGGAAAAAGAAAAGATTACAATTTAACCTTGCATTTTTTTTTTCTGAGACAGGTTTCTCTCTGAAGCCTTGGCTGTCCTGAACTCACTTTATAGGCCAGGGTCGCTTCAAGCTAACAGAGATCTACCTGCCTCTACCTCCTTGAGTGCTGGGATTACAGGCATGTGTCACCATGCCTGACTTATTTATATTTTTTTAAAATAGTGCTCAATCCTCATTCAGAAAGCCAAACAGGATAGACATCTGTAGGAGGAGAAAACAAGGAACAGGACAGGAGCCTACCACAGAGGGCCTCTAAAAGACTCTACCTAGCAGGCTATTAAAGCAGATCCTGAGACTCATACCCAAACTTTGGGAAGAGTGCAGGGAATCTTGTGAAAGAAGGGGGAGACAGAAAGAAGACCTGGAGGGGCCTGGAGCTCCACAAGAACCAAAAAGTCTGGGCCCAGATATCTTTTCTGAGACTGATACTTCAAACAAAGAACATTCATGGAGATAACCTAGAACCCCTGCACATATGTAGGACATGGCAGCTCAGTGTTGAAGTGGGTTCCTTAGTAAGGGGAACATGGGCTGTCTCTAACATAAGCTCAGTGGTTGGCTCTTTGATCACTTCCCCCTGGGGGGGGGGGAGCAGCCTTACCAGGACACAGAGGAAGATAGTACAACCAGTCCTGATGAGACCTGATAGGCTAGGGTCAGATAGAAGGGGAGGAGGACCTCCCTTATCAGAGGACTGGGGAAAGGGCATGGGAGAAGAGGGAAGGAGGGCGGGAATGGGAGGGAATGAGGAAGGGGGCTGCAACTGGGATATGGAGTGAATAAGTTGTAATAAATTTAAAAATTTAAAAAAACATTAAAAAGATCAAGAATTATTTTGTCAACAACTTAATATATTATAGCCACAATTTATTTTTAAATTATCATTTATGAAGCACATAAAAATGTACCTTTACCTTCTACTCAGATGGACTCCCTTAAACTTATCCAATAGCAATGAAGTTGTAAAAGTCATGGTTTTTTCACAGAGAGTATCTCAGAATTATCGTGAGGGCACTTACACTTACACTTCAAAATCAAAAGGTATGTAGTATTTTCTTGTAGTGTTTCCAATTGAGGAAGACAATTTTTATTTTGGAGTTCTTAAACGAATGACTCTGTCTCTGCTTATTAACAGTGGGTAGAGTCATGAAAATGAACTACTTACTTTGTTCTCTCAAGAGCAGACTTGGCTGTGTAACATAACAGCCAACAGGAGCCTACCTGCTCTACCACCGGTTCAGGTTGGAGGGCCAATTTCTTTCCTGTGTTTCCTTATCTCCTCCAGAAGATCTGCCTCTGTCCACGGTGACTTTCACTCTTCACTTTCAGAAAAGACTTCTGATGTATGTTTCCAATTCCTTAGGTTATGCCTTTCTTCAATATTCACCCAAAGTATGCTCCATTGAAAACAAGCAAAAAAATGCCCAAAATGAAAATTTTATCTTATCATGGGCACTGTAGTGGCAGTGACTATATACTTCAGGTAAGTATCTTCAGTGCTCAAACATCAGGGCAAAGCGTCAAATCTTTTAATGGAACAGAATCAGGTACTGAGAACTAGAGAATCAATTAAAGGAACTGAAAGTATGAGTCCATTATTAGTGAACACTGAATACGGAAGAGTACAGCATTATTTGTGCCTCAAATTCCAAATATCCTATAAATTCTTTTCATAGCCAACTCATGACATAAAGTTCACTCATTTTAATTGAAATGTCGAGTGATCTCCATTAGCCTAGATGTGTTCGTTTTATTACACTTTTAGAATTTGTACTTTGGTTTCCAGAAGTGTGGTGATATCCTCCACGCATTTCTTTCCTGCTGTTTAGAAAAAAACAAACATTGTACACTAAGAATTTTGTGATTCTTAGTGGAATTTTGTGATTCTTAGTGGAATACTCTAAGGGCTCAGGTAGATTTGTAGTCTCTTACAAGAACCAAGCCCATTTTGAGCACATAAAGCAGCTATGACATGTGGGTCTGGAGGCATAGGGGGCTTTTGGAGCCAGGATGAGGAATATATGACATTTTACTGATTGTTATAAAATACTTTCTGTGTATTTAAAGCCTTATGGGTGACAAAAATAATCCTTTACTTTAAAATCCTTGCAATTTAAAATTTTTTATTTCTTTGTAATTTACATTTTGCAAAGTCATGCTATGGCATTCCTATTGTAATCAGGGAACACCTACTTTGGAGTCAGTTTTTTTCCCTTTATTTATAAGTTATAGGATAAAAATAGCATCATGTTTGATTATTAGGGGTTTGTCTGTATCTGCTGTGCCATCTCTCTGGCCTACCATTTCTTTAAATTAGGATCAGTTAAAATTGTATTATGTGTGTTACATTCTTCCATTGGATTTGTCTATCTTTATAATATTCTTTTTTTTTTTTTCATTTTGCTTGTGTTTAAATGGACACTAGGAATGAACATTTTTATATGAAAGTTAGGTTCTTGGGTTACATATAGGAACACAGCAACAAATAAACATAATTTGTAGTTAGAGACACAGGAAATGATTTGTTCCAGTACGATGGAAGGTCTCAGCAATGAAAAGACAATTAGTTTCTAATAGTCAACGTGGTATTGAACAGGCTAAGAGATTTCAGTCACTTCCAATAGGTCTTCTTTTTCCATTATGAACTGTGAAACTAATTCCATTGTCCATTTTAGAGATAATGTTGGTTGGTAAACAGAAGCATTAATGTTTACTATTGACTGCATTCTTACCTTATTCTAGCATTTTGGTATGTCACAAACTACATTAGATATATGGTGATGTTAAATCTTAGAATCACCCTCAATTAGGAAACTGTTTTGATGTCTCCATTGATGTTGGCAGACACACCGCAACTGCGGTGATGTCGTCTGGTAGCAGGACAGGTAAAAAGAGCAGGGAGGGAGGAAAGCTATCCTTCACCTTTTGTTTGCTTGTCCTTCAGTATTAGCCCATTGTAATCAATGCATCTGGCGCTGCTACTGCTGGTTCTTTTGCGTATACTAGAACCGGTGTTTCCAGGTTTCTGAGTCTAGTTGAATACCTACATTTCTCCAGAAATACTTCAGGTCCTTGGCACCAGATTCAGACCACTGAAACAGTCAGCCTTGTAAACTTGGCATTTAACTAGTTTCTTTGCCTCTCTGCTATGAACCAGGCATTGCAAGATAGTGATTGCCTAGCCACCAAGTCTCAAGGACCAAAGTAACTCCTGGTACTCATGCTGAGACAGGTGCTACCATTTCAACATAAGCTGAATTATGAAATTCCAACATTCAGTTTGTACATTTGTTCTGTTGGTTCTGTTCCTGGAGAGAACCCTGAATAATTTAAATAGCAAAGAAGAGATCTTTAGTCCTCTAATTATTTAAATATCTTACAGTTAAAAAGGTACAACTCTTCATTTCAACCCGTCATTTAGACTTGAGTTGATAATATTATCAGCAATTAGTTTAATAATAGAGCATAATTAAAATGCAAAAAATTTTTATCATCTTTCTAAGCCAAAAGGTATGTGTGACCTCTGCCTTATGAAAACTAAATCAGTGGCATCTTCTTTTCATTTTAACTATGCAGGTTCAGAGATGAGATTTTGCCACAGCTGTGTTCTATCCCCTTAGCCACCGCCTGATCACACCATTTCACTAATCACTACCTCATAAAATTAACCAGTTTCTTATTATTGATTTGTAACCAAGCTGCGGAGGTGTCTCAGAAGGTAAACATGTTTCCCACATAAATACTAGCAACTTGAGTTCGAACTCAGGAGCGTAGAAGGAGACAACCAACTCAATAAAATAATCCTTTGAACACCTGCATATCTCTCTCTCTCTCACCTCTATTTATCTATGTTTGTATCTATGTTTGTGTCTATGTATCTATTAATGTATCTATGAATCTATCTATCTTTATTTCTCTCTTTTGTTCCCCTCAGCTCTCTCACACACTACACAAATAAAAGCATTTTTTAAAAACCTTTAAAACTTGTAAGCAAACTTCAAATGTAATTAAACTTATAATACAAAATAGTAAAATGCAAATGTATTTTATATTCTGTGAAATTTCTGAGAATAGAAGTTATAATTATATATGCATTTATCAGATTTTTCTCATTGAGTAGTTAAAACAATTACTGCCTAAGGCATGGTGAAATGAGTTTTAAATGCTTGTGATATTCAATAAGAATAAAATATTGATATTCGATTATGAGGAAATTCATGTTTGAACATGAGGTATGAATGTACTTTGGAGTAGCTATAGCTTGTTAATTATTAAGTGCTTTAATATATGAAATAACTTAGAGAATTACTTTCCAACATTCCAAGTCATTTTAAAATCTCTGGCTACATCATTAATAAATATCAGTATCTGGTTCATTAAATTGCTTCTCCTGCTAATGCTCAAGGCATAGATTTAAATGAATCGTTGTAGAGACATGGTGTTTGTGAGCTGTATCAGAGATATCCTGGCACATAGTTTCATAAAACACCTTGAAACTGATGCAGAGGTAGCTAGAGAAATGGCTCAGCAGTTAAGAGCTTTGGTTCCAGGCACTCACATAGTGTCTCACTACTATCCCTGACTCTGGTTCTTGGAGATCAGAGCCTTCTTCTGACTTCTGCAGGTAGCAGCAAGCATGTGCTGCACATACATACACATGCAGGCAAACCTTCATATTCATAGAATAACTTTTTCTAAGTGGCAAAGCATAGTTAAAGATGCACAGTACATATATAAATTTAGGCTGTTTAAACATTAAAACAATTCAAACTTAGTTCCTCATATTTGTAGAAATATAAGAAAAGATTACTTAATTTGACTTTTTTTGTGAAACAACTTTTTCAACATTAGCAATTAGAGGAATGCTGTCCTAGTTTTATATTTTTCAGTTGACAAAATGTAGTGTGTACTATACAATGCAATGCATATTTTATTCTACGTATGTATTGTAGAAAGATAAAATCAAGTTATTTAGCGTATGTAACACTTTATTAACATTATGTGTGTAGGTCTGGTGATACTGTAAGAACTATGCTTTTGACAGTTCTGCCACATATTATTACTAACTGATGCCCCATGCACCGCAATAGAGCACTGAAAGACATCCCTGAAAGTCAAACTGGGAGGGGGAATCATTTGAACTTTTTACCCACTTCATTTCATCGTTTCTGCTCACTCTTACATTCTGACAATGACTCTTTTAAGAGTCCACATATACATAAAATCCTGAAATATTTGTCTTTTGTGCTTGGCGTATAATTTCACCTATCTCCTTTTTAAACTATAAAGCAGTCTCTCTGTCATTATCTCTGTCCCTGAGGTGGTGTGAGTACATGTGTGTGTGTGTGTTCATATATATATGAGTGGTTTTTTTTCTCTATCCTTTGTTGGTCACTTACAATATTTCCATAATTTCACTCTTCTTAATAATGCTGAGATGAGCATGAGAATGCAGATATCTATCGTCAGCAAAGGGATCTTAAACCTTCAGAAACCTAACCAGAGGTGAGATTGATGGCTCATTTAGAGATTCTAATTATTTATTTGACATATTCATAGGAATCTGTTTCCAGAATTGGTGTGCTAATTTACATCCCTGTCAACAGCGTGCAGGAGTTCCCTTTTCTCTGCACCCTTGCCAAAATGTGTTGTCAATCTGCATTTTGATAGCCCTTCCAGCAGGTGTGAAGTGATAACCTCCTTGGGGTTTCGTTTTACATATAATTCATGATTAAAATCATCAAGCATGCTGTTGTCTGCTTCCTGTTTGTCTAGTTTTGTAATTTGCCTTTTTCGATCCACACATTTTAAAATCTGGGTAATTTATTTCTCTCTGAATAAGTTATTTATATCTTTCATATGCTTTAGATATTAGACCTGTGCCAGGTATATGCTTGAGAATTTTTCTCCTACTGTACACATTTCTTTTTTATTACATTAATTGTGTGTGTGTCTGTTCAGAAGCTTTTTGGTTTAATTTGATTTTGCTTCTCTTGTTTCTGCTGTTTTTGCTTTCAGAGTGTTTACGAGATATTGTTATGCATACCAATGTTGTAGGTCCTTCACCCCAATATTTACTTCCAGGATCTTTACAATTTCAGTTTTTATTTTTAAGTGCAATGCAACTGAGTATGTATTGTATTCAACAACAAATTTCACAAATAAAAAGTCTGATAGACGGAGAAAACACAAGGCTTTTCCTTTCAAAATAAATGGAGCTCTGCTTCACCTTTTTTGGTTTGCAAGGATAAAGGCCCATTATCTAATATGTGATTTATAGAGTGCTTTTGCAAAACATATTATTCAAGGACCCACTTGAACTTAAGGTGATTTATTAGACTTATATTAACTGGGTTAATGAATCATGGCTAGGTAGAATCCTGTGGTTTTCAAAATTAAGGGTAAATATGACAGACCTCTCAAGTCCAAAGATATATAAGTCCTCTAATCTTTAATGGCAATTTATGTCCCTGGTTAGCTTTTATGATCTGTCTTAAATCCTACTTTCATTCTAGGAGCCATAATCCTGAGCTTCTAAGAGTTGGCTACTAACATTACTTGAGAGTATTGAATGTGTAGAGAAATAATTTAATGCTGTCACTTTCAAGTTCACTAATGCATTTGTAATTGTAGCAGAATATGCTTTGATTATACAAACATGGGCATATACAAGATAAAAGACGTGGCTTCATGGTCGCTTCTTCCCTAAAATCTACAACTGTTTGCTTTCCACAGCTGTGTAGCAACTACTTAGAATTCATGGAAGAGTGATGTTATCTGACGTACTTTACAACATGAATTATGTGCTAATTGTACTACTTTTACTCTGTTGTCTAACCCTTACCTAAAAAGTCTTTTTTATCAATTATCAAAATGCAAAGCTTTTTAGCATGCATTAAGCTATTTAATAATCTCTTGTAGTATAATTCATTATGGACTACTCTAAACCACACTTGACCTTGTAAAGGGTGGCAAATAAATAGCCAGACTATTACTTTTTCTAACCATCTGCGCACAATAGATGTACAATATAAACTGGTTTTAAGTTTTGTATTTAAAACATAATGTAAAAATAAATAAATAAATAAATAAAACATAACGTAACCACTCTTTCTGAAATGCCATGTGGTTAAGTACACATTTCGCTCTTCTTACTTCTTTGGAGAGATGCATGCAGAAACTGTAGCAACAACTGTTAGGACACTACAGCATTTCCTTGTTCATTGTTCATTGTAAAACAATGTTTATTGTTTTACAATGTAAGGAATCAGAGTTAGCCCAGGGAATGCTAAAAGATTCCTGCTGGGAGAAGGAATTTAAACAAGGCAAGTGCCTGGGTAAAGTGGATAAATCCCTGTTGACATTTTCAGACTTGAGCCAGATTCCAAAGAGAGCACTATTAGCTTAGAATCACCTAATTCACACTTCTAACGTGAAGCCACATAAGCACTTTCCCTGGCCTTTGTTCCCGTGTTATTTTAGGAAGAAGATTTAATTAACTTTATGTTTCTCAGTTGCTAGTTTTGTTTTCTTGTATTAAAACCACTTCTGAATGTTTTATAAAAAGAAACGTCACTCAACCACAGTGAAAAGAAAGCCAAATCTAAGTTAGAGTGTAAAAAAGCCTCCTGTTATTTAAAATACACATACATGATTTGCGAAAGAAGTAAAATGTATAACTAATGCTAGGTTTTGTGTTACGCTTTTAGTGAAACAATTTATGCAATAAAAGTAAATACACACAGGACATGGACTTTATGGTAGTCTGTTTCCTACCTTACCTGTGTTTCTTGGGTGTTCCTATCACCAATTTTGGTGAATTTATAAAGATGTCTTATTTTTTTTTCTCTTCAAAGTACTTTTTTCTAACTAATCATATCTTTTTTCAGGACATATGAAAGTTGTTTGGTGTCTAGTGTGCTATATTTCTCAAAAGTCCAAAGAAAATTATCTCAAAAAGCACTTCTGGGCTTTTTCCAGAAAAGACTTTGAATATTCAGGTGTTAATTTAATGTTAATACCAATATAGTGAGTGTGTTCATACTCTTCAAATACTATATTTGTTCCATTTGAAATTAATCAAATTTGTGTGTGTATTTGTCACATGATGCTTATCAATAGACAATTTTTCATAACTGTTAGATTTTTTTTATTATCTTGTATGAATTGTAAACACACAGTCTCCTGTCTGCTGAGTGAAATAGAAATTATAGGATTGTGTATGGTAGCTAAACCTGACATTCAATGTCTAAACCATAGGTTCAATTGTTAAAAGTAGGATAAGTTGTGATGGACAACTGGTGATTACTCAGAAATCTTCCAAACACTCAGCTTTTTGCCTCAGGCTTTCTTCGACACCCTCTGCTTAATCAAAGCAAGTTCACCTTTACCACTGAGGGAAATTAACACTGCTGAGGCAGCTTTCATTTTCAGGACATGGCAGCAGTCAGCAAGGAAAAGCCCTAGCTGCCAGAGGACCTTCCTAACACGTGTTCTGTGTCATCCCTTGGTTTCTTAAAGCAAGATTGACCCCTGTCTTGATACCTGGCTCAAAATTTAATGTGAATTTGGCTCTACTTCTTTCTCTAATACAGGTTTTCTTTTTCTTTTTCTTTTTTTCTTTTCATTCTTATCGTTTGAGACTCTTTTACTCTAGTATTTAAGTATGGCAGATCCTCAACTCTATTTTTGCATCAAGCCAAAAATTGTTACAGTTTCCTTCATTTTAATCAGTTGTTTCTTAATTAGAAAAATATATAATATTCTGTGACTATAATCAATGATTTATGGTATTTAAATTAGCAAGTTATAAAGTATGAATTAGCAAATACGACTTGTGCGATGCATTGTCACCTACATAATCTCTGCTATAACTATGATTGTTTCAACTTTAGTTAATTAATATACTATCATATTTTTATATCTGATTTTCTTTACAAATAGAAGTAACCGTTTGAAATAAAACTTCTAATAGTTAAATTATAACATCTTATTTAATATCCTACAATATCTACTTTATATGATTTCAGTCTCTACAGAACATAAACATGGGTTCTAAATTTCAAATGAGGTCTTATTTGAATTAATCTGTTTATGGGGATGTTCATGTTTGTCATGTTTATGTCATAATCAATATTCCTGTGAGCCCTAGTGCTCATTGCCAAAAGTTGTAGGTGATTAGCTGTGTATTAATAAATATAGTAATAAATAAGAATACGTTTAGAAACAGAAATGTAACATAGCCATATATTCTCAATTATCACAATGTATTTAATTAGATTAATAGTATAAGCTACTGTTATTCTCCCCAGGACATATAGCTGTATAGCTTTTTTATTTCAGAAATGAAACAAAACATTTAGTTGACAGAGTTCTTTAATCCTCATCTTTTTATGGTTCAGAGTTTTTATTCTGTTATATTTTTACTCCAATCTTAATTCTTAACTTTAAATAGTTATTTAAACGTGTATAAGTTTTAAAATGTTAAGAAATGCTGCCAGTTTCTCAGTTCTACTAAATTAATTGATTTTTATTTAAAAATCTGTTCTGTTTGTCAAGGTTTTAGTACCATCAGAAGAAATTTGAAGTATATCTTGGATGATCTGTAAGAAAGAGGCCTTAACATTTAGCTTTCTTGAACTTCTCCCTGGATATAATTAATGGGATTCCTAAAAACAATGGAAAGCTTTACTGCTTAGAATCCTATATATGAAATCTTAGTGGTTAAAGAAAGCACTGTTAAGTCAATGCACATATTTGCTTTGTTATTTTTAATTATTCAAAAGTTATTTCTAATATCTCATTTTGTCTGAGTGCAATTCTAAAAATAGTCCTATATTCTTTTTGCTTGTTTGTTGCAGTTAAAAACAGTTAGTAGGTAAAATCTTACAGGAAAATACAAACAGAAATGTTTCATGCAAAATGTGGGCCTGAAAAGACCAAAAAAAAAAAAAAAAAAAAAAAAAAAAAAAAAAAAAAAAAAAAAAAAAAAAAAAAAAAAAAAAAAAAAAAAAAAAAAAAAAAAAAAAAAAGGCCATGTGTGGAGAGGACCTAGTCCCCCTGCTCAGCAGAAACCCCTAGGCTGTTCAGTGTCAAGTGGATTCCCTAGAAAAGGATACAGGGGCTGCCTCTGACATGAACTCAGTGGCTCCCCCTGGTGGGTGCAGCCTTGCCAGGCCACAGAGGAAGACAATGAAGCCATCCCTGATGAGACTTGATAGGCTAGGGTCAGATAGAAAAGAGGATGGGGTCCTCCTGTATTGGTGGACTAGGGAGAGGTGTAGGGGGATAAGAGGAAAGGCGGTTGGAGGAGAAGAGGGAGAGGGCTACAGCTGGGATATAAAGTGAATAATCTGAAATAAATATATATTTAAAAATATAATAAATAACAAATAAAATAAAAAAGAGAAAGTTAAAAATCATTCACAAGCCTATGATGGTTGAACAACAATGTCATGTAACCTTTATTTTGGAACCACCCATAAGTATATTTCGAAATAAAATTTCTTGTTATAATATAAATCAACCATTTTCCAATTGAGCGTATGGTACAAAGCGTATTAGTGGCAGGAGATAAAGTAACTATGCTATGATGTTTTCAGAAATCAAATGTTTTCTTTACCTTTGTCATTCTTCAAAGATGAAGACATTGAAGTAGATTTTCTACTTGTCTAAGGTTCTCCTATAAGCACCATGAATTAGGTATAGTGATTTAATCATGTGCTCTAGACAACAAATTATCAAACACTACACAGATTAAGAATAGGAAGTGAAAGAATAATAAAAGGTAATATCAGATAAGATGCTGTTGTAGTATGGATTTCTCCAGTGGACATAGCATGATGCTGTCTTAGTGTACAGAATATCTTGGCCAAGTAGTCATAATAATAATGAAGGTACTTATACTACCCAGTCAATGGAGAAGAGGAGGCTTCTAATATCATCACCTGGAATTCAGCTAGGTCTACTTTTTCCCTCCCATAAGCTGCAAATGATCTTGGAAGATAACTGGCCAAAAAGAAAACAGAAGGTTAATTGAAAAGGGTAGTTTATGATACAACTTCCTCATCCTTGATGGGGTAGCATTTTATTACTCTGCTGTGGGATGCCTCATGCACCTAACTAACCCCTTGCCTGTGCTTCATGGGTAACTACACTAAACTCAATTGCTTTCCAAGTCGGAACTTTTCTTAGAATACTACTTCGCTCTGTATTTGGAGTTCTATCTAAATTTATAGTCACTTTTTGTACCTCCATACAAGTTTGTAATTGGAGAACATCACAGAAAATATAACAAAATGAAGTTTAGTTACTTTTCTATGGCCTTTTGGAAGTATATACTTATGGAAGTTAATGACACTACTGTATAATATTAAAGCAAAATGTAACTTCTAATAACATATTTGTTTTTCATAGTTTTCTGAAGCTTCATGACCCTTTAGTAATATAGTCCTGCCTTAGGTTGTGTAAGAAAACACATAGAGAGAAAAACACATGCTCCATGCAGCATGAAGAAGACTGCAGGAGCCCTTCTCAGTGAAAAAGGACATGAACAAGGACTTAAGGCAACATTGTGTCTCTGGGGTAGGTAAGATCTGGCAAATGCCTGATCACATCATGGACTATGGAGTCCTGTGAATTCTTTCGAACAATAAAGTCAAAAATTTTGTCCAAGGTATTCACATAAACTCTAGAAAAAAACAGAGCAGAGCCACTTTTTAAGAGAAAACGTATATATAAAGGAACACTTAGGAAATGGTCGTTATAAAGACAGTGAAAATATAAACATCAGCGTTTCAGTAAATTAAATAAAGGTGAACATTGAAATTAGCAACTATCCACCAAAATTAAACAAACAAAACTTAAATAAGAAAAAATAAATAAATCTAGATATTATATCCATAAAACATAAATACAATAAATAGTACTTACTATTTAAATTCCAAGCTTGATTGTTTTACTTATAAATATTTCTATGCATTTAGGTTAACAATAATAACAACAATTTTACACAGACATGTTTCTCACAAGATGAAAAATAAATTGAAATTATTAGAACCTTAGAATGGGAAAGCATGGTAGTTACAGTGGTTTGAATGAGAAGTTCCCCATACACTCAGGCATTTCAGTATTTGTTTGACTGTTATGGTGCTCTTTCAGTAGGTGATATCTTACTGAAGAAATGTATCACATAGCAGTGCTTTTAAAGACTCCTGCCATTTCTGGCTCACTCTTCCTGCTTCATGTGTGATGCTCAGTGTGTGAGCCCTTGGATTTCTGTTCCAGCCACTCTTCTGCCACTGCTGTGTCTACTGCAAAGTTATAGATTCATCCCTCTGGAACCATAAGCTTAAACAAACTTCTGTAAGTTATCTTTGTCATGATGTTTTACCACAGCAATAAAAAAGTAACTAGCACCATAATCTTCCTAATAACCAAAATGCCAAACCCGTAACAGTGGCCAAGATGTACCTACTTCCAGCAAAAATAAGTGCTGATCACATCCTAGAGAGACAGTGTGAGATCAGGCAGTGTTTGCTCATGCTACTCAGTTCAACGTGAACTCTAACACTTACTGTAGCCTGACTTTTGACTAGTTATGGGGTTCTTTTATCCACCACACTCATCCCACTCTTATTCCACCCATCCAAAACTCCAATACTAGTTAGGAGAGGAAGAAGTTAAAGGGCAAAGGGGCAACCATATCATTGGAGGACTTCCTGCTGCTTAGGGGCTTCAGAGTCCTTCCGGTGAGTGTGATCTTCATCACCAGTATATCTACAACCAGCAACCAGCAGCGCTAGCAAACAGCAAACATCAACAGGAGCAGCAGCAGGTGAAACATCATTTGCCAGGCTTCTCTGGGCTCTGGCATCTATATACCCTCTGAAGAATACCCTGAATTCCAAATATAAACTATCATCAGCTGGCAAAATTATGCCCCTGCTAGAGCATGAGGCAAATTACAGTCATTTGCTATGGACAAACTGAAGCAGCCCCATATCCCACACCTGGGATTAAAACAACTTATTCACATGACACTTCTGTGTTTTTAAATAAACCCAAAAATTGTCACTATGCTCTATAGTTTTATTAATTCTACTTCTGGGCTATGTCTGACTATAAATAATGGAAGCTCCATGATAAAACATGAGTAAAGGGGTAATAAAATTACTTTAAATATACTAAAGTTTTTTTTTTTAATATGTAACTTGTTTCCAAACTGCTTGCATATATATGAATAATACTTGGGTCCTGGAGATGGCACTCTTGGTGAGTTTAGGATGTGTGGCTTTGCTGGAAGAACTATGTACTGAAGCCAGTTGTGAGAGTTTAAACACTCAGGTAATTTATATGATATTCTGTCTCTTAGTGCTTATAGTTCAAAATGCAAGCACTCAGCTTTCTACTCCAGGAAAACATACAATGCACACACACACACACACACACACACACACACACACACATACACATGTGTAATTTCTGTTACTGTAATGCCAAAACTTGGCACACAGAAGTTGGAGCTTCAGTAATTTGTTGCCAGTCTAGGCAAAATAGAATTTGACCTGAAATTGTTAAACTATTAATTTCCACAAATTAGTATTTCAAAGAATACAAATTGAGACCAAACAATTTAGTTTGATTTGTATAAATCTCTTTCTGCAAACTAAGTAAATTCTAAACATTTATGAAATGCAAAGGATGAAGAATATCAGAGAGATTTCCATCTACCAAGGGAGAATGCAGCTATTGAAGAGTTTAGCAAATCTCAGCCCAGAAAACACATAAAATTGAGGGGGAAAAGTCACAAAAACAATTTCGTTCCTTGGAAATAAGCCACAGAGAAATTAGTCAAAAAAGCATCCATGTATTAAAGCTGCTCATATTTAGGTCAGGAATGAGGCATCCGTGGCATCCTGGCCTGGAGCTGCTCCAGTTATCACACATGCCTGCCCCATGCCTACATTAGTTGACACAGCAATGTTCCCCAGGCAAATCTGGCTGTGAATACCAGCAGCTTTACAGCTGAGGAAGTCTGGATACATTTAGATAACACTGCGGTTTGTGCTTACTGGGGTTGTCAGTGAGAACAACAGCACTGGTGAAAACTAGGCGGGATGTCCAACCTCCACAAGCCAAAGGTAGTAACCACGTGCGCACCGAGTACAGAACAGAAGCAAGGAGGGTTTCAGAGGCTGATTCCAAGAGGGGAGCTTAGTTGATCTCAAGAAAAATCCTTCTCTAGACGAAAGGCTATGCATACTTGAGGGAAAATAGAGAAAAATCATGGTGAATTAGTTGATAGCCCCTCCAAATATACATTTATCAGGAATTTGCCTTTCTCCCCATCCAGGCCGCATTTAGTGTCATTTGTATTCTTATAAGTGGATGTACTGAATATAGTGAGGTGAAGTAATAAAATAGTTTTCAGCTTCCTTTCCGTGGTGGTTAGGATGAGGAAAACTTTCAGGTGTTTAGTGGCATTTACATTTATTCTTAAGAACTTTTTTAAATTACACAGTCACTGTAATCACGTTTATTTTTTAAATATTTAGTTTTTTGAGTTCTTAGTATAACTGAGACAATAATACATTGTCTCATATATATATATGTGTGTGTGTGTGTGTGTGTGTGTGATATATATGTAAGTGATATTCTGCCACTCTGTGGTCTGCCTCTTCACTAAACTGTGTTTCTCTGACTGTGCTGAAGATTTAATTTCGTGGGATACCATTTATCAATTGTTACTAAAGCCATATTCAGAAAGTCCTTACCTGTGCGTGTATGTTACTGTGCATTCCCTGCTTAAGTCCTTACCTGTGACTAGATGCTAGAGTGTGCTCACTGCTTATTTTCTGTAGCAGTTCAGCTTGACAAGTCTTCTGTTGAGGTCCTCGATCAGTTTGGAGTTGGCTTCTATACAGTGTGAAAGGAAAGTGTAATGGGACAAGAATATGTTTCAGGTGATTTTACCTCCTGCCACTTAGCTCATGGAATATGTAGTATATGGATGCAACACCTATCAATTAAAAACCCTAGGCCATAGAGCTAGGCTCTCTCTGACTAGCTGATAACTTAAAATCATCAGTTATACAGTTTTGCATACTGAAACATGACCTTAGACACCATACATCCATCTTCCTCGCATCTTGCTGGCTGGGTCCCACAAACCTGGCTCTATACCAGTATCCCTTCTACTTGAAGGAAGTCCCATCTCTTTTCTGCATCCATCAACCATAGGATTTTTAACTGACAGGTGATGCATTCATACAACACACAAGAGATTCTTTCTACAGAAAAGAATATGCTTTTATTCTTCTGCATGTTTCCATCCAGTTTTCCCAGCACCACTGGATGAAAATGCTATCTTTTCTCCTACATGTACTCTTTGAGTCTTTTTGTCAAAAAAGGCAGGTTACTGTGACTAATATAGTTACGCCTGGATCCTCTCTTCTGTTACATTAATCCATTTTGGTTCCAGCATCACGTTGTTTTTGTTACTGTAGCCTGTAGAACAACGTGAAGCCAGTTGTGGTGATTCTTCTTGCTGTCAAAAAGTGAGGGAGTATAAACAAGTATAGCTTGTTTGGAAAGATATCTGTAGGTTTCCCAAAAACTCTAAATGGTACTCTCATAGGACCCAGATATTCCTCTTCTGCAAACATACCGAAATGACTCTATCGCTTTTCAGAGAGCACCCCTGTTGGTTGTTGCTTTATTCATAATATCCAGGAGCAGGAGATGCTGAGATGTCTATGAGACAGTTAAAGGATAATGAGAAAGGGGTACACAGTTTAATTTGACTGTGCAGAAATTAAAAAATTCTTAGGTAAATAAGTGAAACTTAACAATAATGCAATATGCTGAGAAAGACAAAAGATATGTAATCTCTTAAGTGGGAATCCTTGTATTTAATCATTAGTTTTGTGTATTTAATTTGGCGCACCTGTGGAAAGGGACCATTGTAGAAGAATGAAAGCAACCCCATGTCCAATTGCCTACAGCAAGAAAACATTAAAAACATTGATAAAGAGTATAAGAAGGCTGCTAGGAAGTCAAAAGATGTATGCATAGAAGGTGGTAGGAGCTTGGGTAAAATGAGAATTACAGAAAGTACATAATTCCTTGTTGAAATTGTTATTTTGAAAATGTCACCATTATATGAAGAGGATTCTGACTATTGTACTCATCCTTCATTTCCCACTAACTCCAAGACTCAAGCTTTTTCCCTACATATAAGTATTCTTACCTTGTTTGTGACTCACTAAGTTTAACTGGGGCTGGTGATGTAACAATGTGTTTTTTTAACACATTGAGCTTATCCATGAGTGCATAACTGATGATCACTTCTGTCCCTTTTCAGAACTTATTAGTGGCTCCTAGTTCAGAATGAAGAGGTTGGGTCATATGAGTCCTTCACAGATCCATGATTGGCCGAAACATTGAAAACTAATTCAGTGCCTAATAAAAAAGTGAAAAATATATCTTTAAGCATTATTATAATAATGCATCAGAATCCAGATTTTGATTTTCAGATACAGCATGGAAATCTCAAAGAATCTGAAATTTACAATTTGTATAGTTTTCAAAAACACTACTACTACTAATAATAAATTGCTTACCATTCTTCTTTATTTTTAGGTGTGAGTAAAAGTGTAACAACACTATGGAACATTGTTTATGTGAAGAGAACAGATTTCTAAAACTGTAACTGAGCCTATAAAATACATAAATCATGAATTCTACTTTCATAAAATAAACTTGCTGTGCTGAAGAGGGAAAATATATCTGTTATAATCACCAGGAAAATATCAGAATTATAAACTGACTTTAAGTTAGAAAATGGTATAAGAACTCCTAAAATATCACATATTGAATTGTTCAGTGTTTGAAGAATTAGATCTATCAGATTAATAATTGTAATCTGAAGTGTCATGAAATTTATCAAAGTTTATAAATGATGTTGATCATTATGACAGCTTAATCTGTCAAATTTGCAATCCAATTGAGCATAAAATCAAAGAACAAGAGGCTGAAGTGTTTGTAATTTTGTCAAAACCTTTCTTATATTTGTAAACATATTGAGGTTTCTAAGTCGATTAAGAGTTTTAAGAAATATTATTTTAAATACACCATTGAGAAAGTAAATGTTAAATAGAAATGATGGCATCTTGTTTCTTACAAGAATAGGTTTCATCAAATATTTTTAAATGCTTAAGTTCCTTTGTTTCTGAATGCAGTATTAAAGGACAGAAAATGATATTTTTACCCAGGCAATTCACTAAATAGAATAGACAGACTGATATTCTTGGTATTTTTGTGTGAGTCCTGGGGTCATAAACAACACCTGTTACATGACTCAATGGAAACATGATACATTAGCCAATGCTGCACAGAGACATGGAACAATGTATTCTACGTGCACTTCCCGAATTTTCAATCAAAATTATCTACTAAATTTAAATAAAAGTTCCCCATATTCCCTGTGGGTTTTTTTTATTATTTTTCATACCTGAAATCTAAATTTTCCCTCTTAAGAGAAAAATATAAATTACTTTCTTTCCTAATTGTCCCTTCAAAATGGAAACTTAAAAGACAGAGGGCATGGAAAAAATCATTGTTTTATGGAGCGCCAAAGAAAGACCCTCCCTTCATTTCTTCATCAAAGAATTAGTCAATTAAAATACAACTCTCTGTGGTGGAGTGTGGATACCACCGTGTTGTGAATTTTGATCTGAGCGTCCATCAACAGGTGAGCATATCTGTAAGTGTTGATGGAAAATTCTTAAGGATAACTTGCCTTTCCTGTCAAATGTAAGCTTATAATGTTTTAGATCATTCTGTGAGGAATGTAGTAACTCGATATGTACCATTTGATTAAATGTAGAAGCTGTGGCAAGAAATGAAGACTCCTTATGATACTCAGAATTAGTATGTTAGCAGAAGACTGTAGAGCATAATTAGAAGTGACATAAAACTCTAAGACTAAACACCTAAGAAGATCAGATTCCAAACACACAACAAAAATGAAAAAGAGAAAGGATTAGACATAAGAGCTTCAGAAATACATAACTCTAGTAAAATATTTTAATTGCAGAGTTAGAAGGTATTTAAATCTAAATAATACCTCATGGAAAAGTGCAAATTCTGTACTAAATCAATATGATACATATATGCACACAATGACTGTAGTAAATATTTTGTTTATCATTTTCCTATTATTAATAATATATAGAAGTAAACTTACAGATTATATATTAGTGTATATATGCATAAGTGTACATTGTGTAAAACTGCATGTATAAAGTGACAAACTAAAATAAACAAGTAAATGACAATAATATAAACCAAAACCTGTAAATTACAAGAGCACATGTAAATTTCATGTACTAGTAAGAATGAAATAAAAAAATACTTGGTTAAAATATTTTTCATCATTTATTTAGGTCAATCCATAGCATTGAGAAGATGAGATACTCTCTAATGACATATTTATATAAACCGATTAGTTAAGTCAATATGAGTTGATATTGAGGTAGTGATATGTAAATATTTAATGAATTGGTGCGCAGCTAGATGTTAGGATGATATTTTATATTGTTGAAGATTTGGACATCTATACTTGCAATCCTTGATAAAAGCATTCTGCAGCCTGTCTTCCTGTTAGGAGGGTAGAGACACACTGAAGGCGAAGGTGCTCGGTCTGTGCAATTTGACTTCAGGCGTGGAAGTGTGCTGCTGTGCTCTGGGTTTGTTTTGGTAGTGTCTGTATGAAATAAGTTTACAGTGCAAGAGTATGTATCAAATACATTCCTCTCCTTGTGTAAACATCATTAGATGTGTGATGAACTGGTAATTTGTTTTAAAAATCTGGCTTTTGGGGGGCACACAGTTTGATTACCTCCCCCTGAGGGGGGAGCAGCCTTACCAGGCCACAGAAGAAGACAGTGCAGCCACTCCTGATGAGACCTAATAGACTAGGATCAGAGGGAAGGGGAGGAGGACCTCCCTTTTCAGTGGACTGGGGGAGAGACAGGGGTGGGGAAGAGGGAGGGTGGGGTTGGGAGGGGAGGAGAGAGGGAGGTACAGGGAAGATTCAAAGTGAATAAACTGTAATTAATAAAAACCTTGGGGAGGGGCATGCATGCAGAAAGGGCTGGGGGAAGGGTGGGACTGGGAGGGGAGGAGGGAGGGGCTTATGGGGGATACAAAATGAATAAAGTGTAATTAATAAAAGTTAAAAAAATGAAAAAAAATTAAAAGCAGGAATAACAAAAACAAACAAACAAACAAACAAAAATAATTAAATACAAAATTAAAGGTGCAAAAAATCTGGCTTTTTCGAGAAATTAATGAATAATATTACACAAGAATAAATAGTGAAGTTATAAGCTATGACTCTTAATGTTTGTATAGTCAAATCACTCCATGCATATATGTAAATACATCACTTAGAGTCAAGTAGTGAGTTACAAGTACAGCTTGGAGGTAGCACACCATTATTTCTGTTTACTAGCATGGTTACCTAGAGCATAAAGTTCTCTACCTTATTCCTTAATAATGAAATATGGACTCATCTTTAAAAGCAGTTAACACACCTAAAACTTATTACATATATACTAATGTAATGCTTGTAAATCCTCTGTAACTAAATGTGCATGATGTGCTGAAGTGGAAATTTCTGGTTTCTTTGAAGACTCAGTTGTGTATTGTGTTGTTTTGCTGTGAGCTGCCTTGTGCTAGGGGTATGACTTTGGCCACCTGAAAACATCTGTGGTGGACTTTGAGGAGAGGGGATATAAAAAAGCCCAAGGACAGTGAGACACTGCTTTTTGGATCGACATCACTGAGTTGGTCTTCTTTCTTCAAGACTTCACTTTGCAGAGAGAAACATTCCAGAGAATGTCTTGGGCAATCGACTGATTATTGTGTCTTTCACTGACTTGTTCCAATCTGCTGAATCGTGCTGATTCATGCTGCTGTTTGGTATTGACATTTGGACTAGATTGTTGGTATCTGGAAAAGGAAAAGTGGACTTATCCCAAGGAACTACTTCTAAAAAGGTCTACAACCCCCTTTTCCTAACAACCTTCTTTCTCCCCTATGTCTGGTCAGTGGGTTGGAAGAGAAGTTGAAGTGTTTATGAACCCTAAAAAATAGGGTTTTTTTTTTTTTGAAAAATCTAAGCCTACAGTGTGCCCTTATATAATGATATTTGTTTTGCATAGGTGATCATTAAAAAGAAACACAAGGCATGGAAAAAGAATATCAATAAGGCTGATCTTATCTCCTATTTAGATTGTTATCTTGAAATAGATCTATTGCCAAAGCATGTTAGCGATAAATGTACAAACAGTACTCTATGAAAACAGTTCATGTTAATGGCCTCTAAAATTATTTCCATATAAGAGTATTTTCAGTCTTTCTACCTGATCTTGACTTAGTTTTGGTAGATGGAATCTTTCAAGGAAGTTATCCATTTCATTTAGATTTTCAAATTTTGTGGCATATAGGCTTTTGTAGTATGACCTAATAATTGTTTGGATTTCCTCAGTGTCTGTGGTTATGTCCCCATTTTCATTTCTGATTTTGCTGATTTGGATAGTTTCTCTCTGCTTTTTAGTTAGTTTGGCTAAGGGTTTGTCTGGAGAGGTTGTGGAGAAAGGGGAACTCTCCTCCACTGCTGGTGGGAATGTAAACTGATACAACCACTCTGGAAAGCTATCTGGCGCTTTCTAAGACAATTAGGAATAGTGCTTCCTCAAGACCCAGCTATACCACTGCTAGGTATATACCCAAAGCTTGCTCAAGTACACAAAAGGGATACTTGTTCAACCATGTTTATAGCAGCTTTATTTGTAATAGCCAGAATGTTGAAACAACCCAGATGTCCATCAACGGAAGAATGGGTACAGAAATTATGGTATTTCTACACAATGGAATACTACTCAGCAATCAAAAAGGAGGAAATCATGAAATTTGCAGGCAAGTGGTGGGATCTAGAAAACATCATTCTGAGTGAAATATCCCAGAAGGAGAAAGACAAACATGGTATATACTCACTTATATAGACCTATAAGATATGATAAACATAATGAAATCTATACACCTAAAAAAGATAATCAAGAGAGCGGACATGGGGTAAGAGGATCAATCCTCGTTTAGAAAGACAGATGGGATGTGCATTGAATGCATGACAGGGGTCTACTGAGCGCATCTGAAAGCCTCTAACTAGCAGTGTTTTCAAAGCAAAGACTCATGACCAAACCTTTGGCAGAGTACAGGGAATCATAAGAAAGAAGGGGAGTTAGTCTGATGGGGAAAGGATAGGAGCTCCACAAAGACCAAATATATCTGGGCACAGGGTCTTTTCTGAAACTGACATTCAACCAAAGACCATGTATGGATATAACCTAGAACCTCCGCTCAGATGTAGCCTGTGGTAGCTCAGTAACCAATTGGTTTTCCAAAGTGAGGGGAACAAGGACTATTTCTAACAGGAACTCAATGAAGATACCTGATAAAACAGGATCAGATGAATGGGGGGAGGTCCCCCCCTATCAATGGACTTGGAAAGGGGCACAGTGGTGATGAGGGAGGGAGGGACTGGGAGGGAATGAGGGTTTGGGGCACGGCTGGGATACAGAATTAATAAAATGTAACTGATAAAAATAAAAAAATAAAAAAATAAAAAAGAGTATTTTCTTATAATATTCATTAATACTTCAATGAAAAATAAAGAATATCAATGAATAATTATGCATCAATTATTATTTTTAAAAACTAAGTTTTATGATTAAAATTTAAAGCGTTGGTGTTGGGAAAGTACCCATGTTTAAGAAAGCCAAGAGACTAGGTGTGAAATATTAGTTTCAATATTTCATTATAATCACTTTTATTCTTGATTACAACTTGAATTAAGCTTGGTTGATACCTTCACCAATATTCTTTGGAGGAAGGATTTCATTAACTTTGCTTGACAATTGAAACCTGTATGAATTGTGTTATGGTTGGTCTGATGCTTGTATTTCAATGCTAAGTACTGGCTCTCAAGATCTTGTTCATGCTCAAATACACCTATTTTCCTTGTATAAACCTGATTAAGATGTTATACCTCATTAGTTAATAAAAAAGGGCTGTACATGGGTGGAAGGAGGTACACATGGCCAAGGTTTCCAAGCTTTGGGGACAAGAGAATCACTGGAAGGAAACAGACAGATGGAAAGAGAGCAAAAAGGAAGAAGAATCCATGATGGGTTAACATGGAAAAGGAACCGAATGGGCCAGGTATGGAAAGAAGGAATCCAAATGAAAGATAAACAAGTATCTATAAGATTATAGATGGAAGGTAACCCAGATGAGAATGGTTAAGGCAGACAGGATTGGTTGTGGCCTGGCAGGTGTACGCTGATGTTATTGAGATAGTGCAGTTAAAATTATTTGCCCAGCCCAAGGTTTTATAAGGTAACTATGAAATCTAAGAGGTGTCTATGTCTTATTGATTATGACAGCGGATTGAACAATAGCACCATAATAATTACAATACTACTAATAACATTTATCCTGACACCAAATTCTTTACTAAGAGAATTGTTTAAAGATTTTCTTTTTTCCATTTGTGAAGAAAAGGGTATTGGAAGTTAGCGAAACTTGCATTGAATTTGCTGATTGCTTTTGGTACGATGGCCACTTTAATGATATTAAACCTACCACTTTATGAGCATATGGTGATTTTCCATAGTGTTGTGTCTTCTTCAATTTCTTTTTTTTCTTTTCATATTTTAAAGTTTTTTTTTCATGCTTTTCAATTCCTTGATCAAAATGGTTGCCAGGAATTTTAATGATTTATTTAACTATTTATAATGTTTTAAATCTTTATAAATGTATTTATATACCTGTGCTTGTGTGAGTTTATTTTGTGAGTTCACTCATACATATATATATATATATACACATACAGATATGTATACATATATATGTTTACATATATGTATTTATATCATTGTATATTATAGGTCTATTTATGTGATTCAATTCATTTTGATATTTCAATTCATTTTGATATTTAAAATTGTTATTTAATGATTCTTCTCTATGATTGTATGATTGTAATCTGATTCAATGCAGGAACCTACTTTGGCAGAGTAGCTGCTTCTTTGGGAGTGAAAGATTAATTCCTTCTTCATTTATATTTTCAAAGTTGGGTGTCAGTGTTCAAATTAAAAGATGTATACACCGTGGGTAGATGTGGAAGCATTGTTTGCATGGCTACTTGATGTAGAATTGTTTTGAAATGAAAATGTCTCCTAGCCTAATTCATTTGCTGAGACATTCAAGTAGCCAATTTTTAAAACTAGAATTAGGGAAAGCTAATTTTTTTTTCAACTTAATGTATTTTGAGTTGTGTTTGTTTTACAGTGAAATAGTACAGCCAAATTAATAAATTAACAGATCTTTAAATTTAAAACTAATGTTTCTACTTGTTTCAAAAGCTGAATCAAATAAGAAATGTAGGATATTTGTTCAAATATTCATTTAGCATCATAAACAAGTGATCCAACCTCTTTCAGAACCTTCTATAGTTCTGAAAGTAAAGAAAGATTCTGAAAGAAATTAAAGCAAAATAAAATCACTTCTTAACAGGTGTCCCAGAAGCAGAAAGACACACATGCTCTATACTCACATAAGTGGATATTTGACATGTAATGTAGGATAAACATACTAAAATCTGTACACCTAGAAAGCTAAACAAGAAGGAGGACCCTGGGTAAGAGGATCAGTTCCCCACTTAGAAAGACAAAAGGGAAGGACATTGGAAGAAGGAGAAAATAAGTAACAGGACAGGAGCCTACCACTGAGGGCCTCTGAAAGACTGTCCTAGCAATGTATCAAAGCAGATGCTGAGACCTATAACCAAACTTTGGGCAGAGTGCAGGGAATCATATAAAAGAAGAGGTAGTTAGTAAGATCTGGAGAGTACAGCAGCTCCAAAAGGAGAGCAACAGAACCAAAATATCTGGGCTCAGGGGTATTTTCTTAGACTGATACTCCAACCAAGGTACATTCATGGATATAACCTAGATCCCCTGATCAGATGTAGCCCACGGCAGTGTCCAAGTGAGTTCCCTATTAAGGGGAACAAGGACTGTCTCTGACATGAACTCAATGGCTGGCTCTTTGACCACTCCCCCCACCTCTCCAGCGGGAGGAACAGCCTTGCCAGTCCTCTCCAGAGGAGGACATTGCAGCCAGTCCTGATGAGACCTGATAAGCTAGGGTCAGATGGAAGGAGAAGTGGATCTCCACTATCAGTGGACTTGGAGAGGAGCATGGGAGGAGATGAGGGAGGGAGGGTGGGATTGGGAGGGAATGAGGCAGAAGGCTACAGCTGGGATGCAAAGAGAATAAAATGTAATTAATGTAAAAAAATAAGAATTTAATTAAAAAAACAAAAACAAAAAAAGGAATGATTTTATTATCTGGCTTTTATCAATGAAGGATGAATTTTAGATTATTAGCTTTGATATGTTTTCTCTTAGGCTGAGTTTTCTATATTTATGAATACTAGTAAATTAATTTTATCTTTTGCTTTCAAGTATCTTGCTTTAACTCATTTCTTTATTTTCTAAGATTTATGAGATAACCTCTAATATTTGTTATGTAATATAATGTATTCCTTTGAAAAGAGATTGTGCTGTACTTTGAAGCAGCTCAAGCTTGTAATTATTTTGCATCTGTACAAATGCCATTAAAACATCTTTATAAATTTAAATTTTTCTTCTCTTTAAGTAACTCGTTGCAATTATGCCCTACTTTAGCTTACCAATATTTCTTTCCAATTCACAGTGAATAGTTGGTTCACTGTGAAACGTTATTTCTGGAAGTAAGTGATCATTCAATTTCATTGACTGAATGATAATTAAAAACCAGATAATAATTTTGCACCCATTATTTAAAATATTATAATAATGCTCCATTATTTTTTATAAAGTGAATATCTACAGAAAAATAAAATATACATCATACTATACACTTGATCATCTCCAGGACTGTATTTCCATCAGAGAATATTGATACTATTCTGTAGTGTCACTGTATTTGTCTACTCAATACATAGAGATAATGTTATTATGTTTTATTAGGAAATACAATGTAACATTGACTAGTGGAATCCCTCTAATTTTGTGATTACTTAGTTTTTATATTTTTATACAATTATAATACAGAGATCCAATCAACAATAATTTATTTTTATTCTAAAATTTTTATTATTCTATGAGCATTTCATATATGTATTTAATGATATATTATACCTACTTCTAGTCTTCCCCTCCAACTCCCTGCACAATCTTTTTTTTATGTTTTTATTTTCTTTTTCTTGTCTTTTTTATGTTTTTTTTTATTTTATTTTTTTCTTATCAGTTACATTTTATTAACTCTGTATCCCAGCCATATCCTGCTCCCTCATTCCCTCCCAATTCCACCCTCCCTCCCTCATCTCCACCGTGCCCCTTGCCAAGTCCACTGATGGGGGGCACCTCCTCCCCATTCATCTGATCCTGTTTTATCATGTATCTTCAGGACTGGCTGCAAAGCCCTCCTCTGTGGCCTAACAGGACTGCTCCTCCCTTGGGGAAAAGGGAGGTAAAAGAGCCAGTCATTGAGTTTCTGTTAAAAATAGTCCTTGTTCCCCTCACTATGGGAAAACAATTGGTTACTTAGCTACCACAGGCTACATCTGAGCAGAGGTTCTAGGTTATATCCATACATGGTCCTTGGTTGAATGTCAGTCTCAGAAAAGACCCTGTGCTCAGATATATTTGGTCCTTGTGGAGCTCCTATCCTTTCCCCATCATACTAACTCCCCTTCTTTCATATGATTCCCTGCACTCTGCCAAAGGTTTGGTCATGAGTCTTTGTTTTGAAAACACTGCTACTTAGAGTCTTTCAGATGCGCTCAGTAGACACTTGTCATATGTTCAATGCACATCCCATCAGTCTTTCTAAATGAGGATTGATCATCTTACCCCATGTCTGCTCTCTTGATTATCTTTTTTAGGTGTATAGATTTCATTATGTTTATTATATCTTATAGGTCTATACAAGTGAGTATTACCGTGTACTGGGATATTTCACTCAGAATGATCTTTTCTAGATCCCACCATTTGCCTGCAAATTTCATGATTTCTTCCTTTTTGATTGATGAGTAGTATTCCATTGTGTAAAATACCACAATTTCTGTACCCATTCCTCTGTTGATGGACATCTGGGTTGTTTCCAGGTTCTGGCTATTACAAATAAAGCTGCTATAAACATGGTTGAGCAAGTATCCCTTTTGTGTACTTGAGCAAGCTTTGGGTATATACCTAGCAGTGGTATAGCTGGGTCTTGAGGAAGCACTATTCCTAATTGTCTTAGAAAGTGCCAGATAGCTTTCCAGAGTGGTTGTACCAGTTTACATTCCCACCAGCAGTGGAGGAGGGTTCCCCTTTCTCCACAACCTCTCCAGCATGTGTTGTCACTTGAGTTTTTCATCTTGGCCATTCTGGTGGGTGTAAAGTGAAATATCAGGGTCATTTTGATTTGCATTTCCCTGATGGCTAATGAGGTTGAGCATTTCTTTAAATGTTTCTCTGTCATTCAATATTCCTCTGTTGAGAATTCTCTGTTTAGCTCTGTTCCCCATTTTTTTTAATTGGATTACTTGGTTTGCTGCTTTTCAGCTTCTTTAGTTCTTTGTATATACTGGATATTAGTCCTCTGTCAGATAAAGGGTTAGTGAAGATTCTTTCCCAATCTGTAGGCAGTCGTTTTGTTTTGATGACAGTGTCCTTTGCTTTACAGAAGATTTTCAGTTTCATGAGGTCCCATTTATTGATTGTTGCTCTTAGAGCCTGTGCTGTTGGTGTTCTGTTCAGGAAGTTGTCTTCTGTGACAATGAGTTCTAGGCTGTTCCCCACTTTTTCTTCTAACAGATTTAGAGTATCTGGTTTTATGTTGAGGTCTTTGATCCACTTGGACTTTAGTTTTGTGCAGGGTGATGAATATGGATCTATTTTCATTTTTCTGCAGGTGGACATCCAGTTGGACCAGCACCATTTGTTGAAGATGCTGTCTTTTTTCCATTGAATGGTTTTGGCTTCTTTGTCAAAAATCAAGTATTCATAGGTGTGTGGGTTTATTTCTGGGTCTTCTATGTGGCTCCATTGATCCTCCTTTCTGTTTTTATGCCAATACCATGTAGTTTTTATTACTATTGCTCTGTAGTACAACTTGAGATCGGGGATGGAGATACCTCCAGATGATCTGTTGTTGTACAGGATTGTTTTGGAGATTCTGGGTTTTTTGTTTCTCCATATGAAGCTGAGAATCTTTTCTTCAAGGTCTGTAAAGAATTGAGTTGGTATTTTGATGGGAATTTCATTGAATCTGTAGATTTCTTTTGGCAGGATGGCCATTTTCACAATGTTAATCCTACCAATCCATGAGCAGGTGAGATCTTTCCATCTTCTGATATCTTCTTCATTTTTTTTCTTCAGAGACTTGAAGTTTTTCTCAAACAGGTCTTTCACTTGCTTGGTTAGTGTCACCCCCAGGTACTTTATGTTATTAGTGGCTATTGTGAAGGGTGTTGTTTCCCAAATTTCTTTCTCGGCCCTTTTGTCTTTGGTATACAGGAGGGTTTCTGATTTTTTTGAGTTGATTTTGTATCCTGCCACTTTATCCTGTCTCAGTAAACAAACAAGTCTCCTCCCTCCACTAACAAATATCCACTGCTAGCAGCTTCTCAGTAAGCCCTGGAGCCTGAAGATCATGTAGGCTGTCTATTCTGGGATGTGGCTTGTTTTGATTGTATTATGGCTACTCATAGATAACCACATTTTCTGTGAAATTATGAGTGTAATAAACAGGTAATTTTCAAAAGACAAGATTTCAGAACATTCCTCACAACCCTTCAACTAGTATGATTTTCAAACTCCCTCCTCCCAGATATTTTCATAGCCTTGCCATAGATGGATTTGATATGACTGTCATATTCAGGATGAGCACTGATTATTTTATTCTTAGCACTTTGACTAGTTATGCATGGTTCAAATTATTTCTTTGTTTTTCACCCAAAGTTGGGAGAAGTCCACTATAAACATATTTAGAAACAAATTTGAAAGGATGACACTTAACAAGCTAACAATAGCACTTTGGAACCTAGAACCTGTGGCATAACTAATGTGAGCTTTTTAACAGGCTTAACCATGAAAAAAAAAAAAAATCCCTACTGTAGACTAGGCTTCAAAGCTCATCAGAATAATGCTTGTTATTCTATAATACCATTGACATTATTATAATTCATTCTGTCTCTTTCTTTCCTGAAAAATATACACAAGATCAAGGCAAGGGCTCTGCCTGCCTTCCTACAGAGGCCTGCAGTGCCCTAGGACATTCAGGTTAGTCCCCTCTCCCTTCCAATACCCTGAAGCCAGTTACCCTTGGGCAGAGCCAGCAGGGGTGAGATGCCCTGTTCCCTGAGCTCCATGCTTCTGCCTGCCTTTTCAAGGAGACCTGATGGCCCCAGGAACATCCAGGTTAGACCCCTCCCCACCAATTCCCTGCATGCCAAGTCACCCTACCGCCAACACAACAGCAACAAAATGAACCTGCTCCCCTGGGCTTTATTAATCAGCACAAAACTCTGCCTGCATCCCTAGTAGCCAGCTGGCACTGGACAACTAGATGGCTAAGAGCCAGTGTAAGAACACAATCAGTAAGAGCCAGGAAAATATGGCATCACCAAAGGCCAGCTATCCTTCTACAGCAAGTCATGGATATGCTAATATGCCTGAAGCACTAAAAGACGACCTTCAATCCAATCTTATAAAAATGATAGAAAACTTAAAAGAGGAAATGAATAAATTCCTTAAAAGATATACAAGGAATGGAAAATAAACAACTCTACTCAATGACAGCTGGGTCAGAGAAGATATTTAAAAAACCAAAAAAGAAGAAGAAGAAAGAAAGAAGAGACTTCCTAAAGTTCAATGAAAATGATGGTACAATTTTCCCAAACTTATGGGACCGAGCAGTGCGAAGAGAAAAGTTCATAGCACTAAGTGCCTTCAAAAAGAAGTTTGAGACATCTCATACAAATAACTTAAAGGCCCACCTAAAAGCCCTAGGAAAATAAGAAGCAGACACACCCAAGAGGATTAGAAGATTGGAAATAATCAAAGTAAACTGAACTCAATAAACTAGAAACACAGAAAACAATTCAAAGTAATCAATGAACCAAGAGCTGGTTATTTGAGAAAATCAACAATATAGAGAAACCCATAGCTAAACTAACTAAAAGGCAGAGAAAAAATATCCAAATAAGCAAAATCAGAAACAAAAAGGAGGACACAAACAACAACTCAGTTTGTGTCACTGAGTAAACACAAACAATCATTAGGTCTTACTTTAAAAGCCTATAGCCACAAAATTTGAAAATCTAAATAAAATGAAATATTTTCTTGATAGACTTCATTTACCAAAATTAAATCAAGATCAGGTAAATAGATTAAATAGTCCTATATCCCCCAAGGAAATAGAAGCAGTCATCAAAAGTCTCCTATCCAAAAAAAGGCCAGGGCCAGATACCAGACCTTTGAAGAGGAGCTAACTCCAATAATCTTAAAACTATTCCACAAAATAGAAACATAAGGGACATTATCAAACTCATACTATGAGGCTACAAATCCTTGATACCGAAACCACACAGAGACCCACCAAAAAAAAGAGAGCTGTAGACCTATCTCTCTTGTGAACATTGAGCAAATATACTCAATTAAATTCATGCAAACCAAATCCGAGAACACATAAAAGATATCATCCAATGTGACCAAGTAGGCTACATCCCAGGCATACAGGGGTGGTTCAATATATGGAAATCCATCAATGTTATCCACCCTATAAACAAACAGAAGGAGAAAAATTATACGCTCATCTCCTTAGATGCCGAAAAAGCATTTGACAAAATCCAAAACCTATTCATGTTCAAAGTCTGAGAGAACAGAAATACAAGGCACATACCTAAGCATAGTAAAGACAATATACAGCAAGCCTATAGCTAACATCAAACTAAATGGAGAGAAACCTAAATCAATCTCCCTGAAATCAGGGACAAGACAAGGCTGCCCACTTTCTCCGTATCTCTTCAGCATAGTACTTGAAGTCCTAGCTAGAGCAAAAAGACAACAAAAGAAGATAAAAGGGATACAAATCAGAAAGGAAGAAGTCAAAGTATCACTGTTTGCAGATGATATGATAGTATACATGCGTGACCCCAAAAATTCTACCAGAGAACTCCTGCAGCAGATAAACACTTTCATCAAAGTGGCTGGAACCCTCCTGTATACAAAAGACGAAAGGCCTGGGGAAGAAATTAGGGAAACTACACACTTCAAAATAGCCACAAATAACATAAAGTACCTTGGTGGGACTTTAGCCAAGCAAGTGAAAACCTGTTGGGAAAAACTTCAAGTCTCTGAAGAAAGAAATTGAAGACAATATGAGAATACAGAAAGAGCTCCCATGCTCATGGATAGGTAGGATTAACATAGTGAAAATGGGCATCCTGCCAAAAGAAATCTACAGATTCAATGCAATTCCCTTTAAAATACCAACATAGTTCTTTACAGAACTTGAAAGAACAATTGTCAATTTCCTATCAAAAACAAAAAACAAAACATCAAACAAACCAACAAAAACAACAACAAAACAGAAATTGATAAAACAATCCTCTACAATAAAAGAGCTTCTGGAGGTATTTTCATCCCTGATCTCAATCTGTACTATAGAGCAACAATACTAAAAACTGCATGGTATTGGCATAGAAACAGAATGGTGGCTCAATGGAATTGAATAGAAGATTCAGAAATAAACCCACACACCTACATATACTTGATTTTTGACAAAGAATCCAAAACCATACAGTGGAAAAAAAGATATCTTCAACAAATGTTGGTCTACCTGGATGTCTACATGTAGAAAAATAAAAATAGATCCATATTTATCACCCTGCACAAAAATAAAGTCCAAGTGGATCAATGATCTCAACATAAAAACAGACACACTAAGCCTTTTAGAAGAAAAACTGTGGAAGAGCCTTGTGCTCATTGGCATAAAAGAAAACTTATAGAATAGAACACCAATAACACAGGCTCTAAGATCAACAATAAATAAATGGGATTTCATGAAACTGAAAATCTCTGTAAAGCAAAGGACAAGGTCATCAGAACAAAACGACAGCCTACAGACTGGGAAAGGATCTTCACCAACCCTATATCTGAAAGAGAGCTAACATCCAGAATATAAAAAGAACATAAGATCTTAAACACCAACAAATTAAATAATCCAATCAAGAAATGGGGCTAAACAGAGCTAAACAGAGAATTCTCAATAGAGGAATATCGAATGGCAGAGAAGCACTTAAAGAAATGTTCAACTTCATTAGCCATTAGGGAAATGCAAATCAAAACAACCCTGAGATTTCACCTTACACCCATCAAGGATGGCCAAGATCCAAAACTCAAGTGACAATACATCCTGGAGAGAATGTGGAGAAAGGGGAACCCTCCGCCATTGATGGTGGAAATGTAAACTTGTACAACCACTTTGGAAATCAATCTGACGCTTTCTCAGACAATTAGGAATAGTGCTTCCTCAACATACAGCTATACCAGTTCTAAGCATATATCCAAAATATGCACAAGTAAATACAACAGGGACATTTGCTCAACCATGTTTGTAACAGCTTTATTCGTATTAGCCAGAATGTGGAAACAACCCAGATGCTCCTCAGTTGAGGAATGGATACAGAAATTGTGGTACATTTACACAATGGAATAATACTTAGCAATTAAAAACAAGGAAATCCTGAAATTTGCAAGCAAATGGTGGAAACTAGAAAAGATCATCCTGAGTGAGCTATCCCAGAAGCAAAAATACACACTTATAAGTGAATATTAGTCATATAGTATAGTATAGGATAAAACATACTAAAATCTATAATCCTAAAGAAGCTAATAAGAAGGAGGACCCTAGTTTATTTTCTCAATCCTCACTAAGAAAGAAAATAGGATAGACAACTGAAGCAGGAGAAAACTGGGAATAGGATAGTATCCTTCCACTGAGGGCCTCTGAAAGACTCTACCTAGCATTGTATCAAAGCAGATACTGAGACTCCTAAATAAACTTTGGGCAGAATGGATGGAATCTTAGGAAAGAAGGGGGAGATAGTAAGACCTGAAGAAGACAGGGGATCCACAAAGATAGCAACAGAATCAAAATACCTGGGCACAGGTGTCTTTTCTGAGACTGATACTCCAACCAAGGACCATGCATGTAGATAACCTAGAACCCCTGCAAAGATGCAGCCCAAAGCACCCCAGTCTCCACTTCCCCCTACCCTGTCCCCCTCCCATCCTTTTCCTTCTTTTATATGGAAGAAGCCAGTTTGAATCAGAGGAGGTTGAGGTGGAATAGTTTAGTTGAATCACCCAGAATTCAGAGAGAGCTAGGAAGTGCAAACAGTAAGTCTCAAAGGATAAAAACATACTAAGTCGAGATAGAATTATACAGATGTTAGAAGCTTCCACGACTAGACCTGTGTTAGCAGAGTCAGTAAACCTCTGAGACAAGTGTATCAAGCAAATAAAAGTTACTTTTACAGGGAGAACAACTCTGGAATAAGGCAGAAATCTAGGACAAGAGGAACTCTTAGTAATCTATGATGGTGACTCTAGCTAAGATTCCTAGCAACAGGGGATATGGAACCTGAAATTCTAGTCTCCTGCAGCAAGATATCCAGTGGAAGGATGGGGACAACTCACCCATAAAACCTTAGACTCAAACTGTGTCCTGACTACAAGTTGTGCAGGGATAAAGATAGAACAGAAATTGAGGGACTAGCCAATCAATGACTGGCCCAACTTCAGACCCATCCAATGAGAGAGGGCCAACATCTGACACTATTAAGAATATTCTGCTATACTTGCAGACAAGAGCTAGCATAACTGTTCTCTGAGACCCTTCACCCAGAAGCTTATGGAAATAGTTGCAAAGACCCACAACCAAACATTAGTCAGAGCTTCTGGAATCTTGTGGAGGACAGAGAGGAAGGATTAAAGAAGCCAGAGAGGTAAAGGACACCACAAGAAAACCTACGGGATCAACCAAACTGGACCTATAGTGGCTTGCAGAAACTGAATCACCAATCAAAGAGCATGTATGGGATGGACTAGGCCTCCTACACATATGTAACAGTTGTGCAGCTTGGTTTTCCTGTGGTCCCTTAATCACTAGAAGAGGGGCTATCTCTGATTGCATTGCCTGTCTTTGAAATCTCTTTCCCCTAACTGGGCTGCCTTGTATAGCCTCCGTAGAAGTGCCTAGTACTACTGTAACTTGATATGCCAAGGAAGATGATATTCATGAGAACCTCTCCTTTTCTGAGGAGAAATGGAGAGGGGAGGGGAGAGGACTAAAGGGGACAGACAGGAAGTGGAAGGAGAGTAGGAAGGGGAAGCTGTAAGTGGGATGGATGCAAAGAAAATAATAAATGAAAAAAGATAGGCACAAATACATTTTTTCTAATTTGAAAAAAAGTGATTATAATTTTTAAATGAAAATGTATTTCTTAAGACTCTTTCATTGACCAAATGCAGGTGTATTATTAACACTATGTAATAAAATGTGTTAAAATGCTTTATACAATTTTCAATGATAGAGTAAGAACATGAAATATCTTTTGTATGTAGTTGTAATAAAATGTGATCAGTGTATTTAATTGTTACCGATTTATATGTAAATGTTTTCTTTTAATAATCATTAAACTAGAAAGTGAAAAAATAGAGTAAGCATATGAGAAACTAGCTTTAGTCAACACTTCTTTCAAAACCTCTTTAATTTGCTGACTAGCTACTGTTTTCCTGTTTTGTTTTGCCATTTAAAAAGTAATCTACTGCATTTCAAGAATGAAAACATCTTGAGAACTCAGTGGGATGAAGCATATTATGTCTTTGTTGGGTGCATCTGGCAGAGAAAGCATTAAAATCATATACAGCGACTGAATCAAACTGTGATAATCAGTCTGCATGGGATAAGCTATTATACATTATTTAGGAGTTCTGCCTGAGACCTGTGCTTCTCTCTATATATATTTCTCTCTCTTTTTCTGATTTTTGCATTAATTATCTTACTAAAAACTCTATTTGGAAGAGTATGTCATATTTTAAGTGAACATAATCTAATGATTAAACAATTGAAAAGTTATACTGCTAATTACAAGTAATTTTTACAGCATGGTGCCAAGAAAGTGCCACATATTATAATAACATGCATAACTTACTGATTTTCAGAATTTAAGATTTTTCAGAAATATCGTTCTTCAAACAAATAGATTGCTATTACATTCACATTGTTACAGTTTAAAAATATAAATCATATTTACTTATATCCTGTTTATTTATTTATTCTTTTGTGCTAATAAAAGATTGTACCTACTTAGACATTAAATTTATTCTCTATTTTAGAATAACAGTTTTTGATGTTTAACTGTAAGTTCATAAATGTTTAACATTACAAATTAAACATGATTAAAATTGTCTTTTAATGGCTTAAATTTATTTATGCAAATACTAAAATGTTGTAAAATTTCTGTATCTATAAGATCTATGTAGAACTGTAGAAGGGGGCTATGAGATATCTTTAGCAACAGAGCTACCTCTCTCCTTTAGTTACTAGTAATAGTTCTCCTTTTACAGCTGTGTCTAGACAAATACACTTAGAGGCACTGAATTGAATGGCATTAAAGAGCTTTCTTACCCATATCTAAAAATTGTCTTTGAGAATGCAATTAATGCACATAAAACGCATGTACCTTGTGTTCTGAGACATCGCGCTCTCAGCTGAAAATATCTTGAAAAGCTTGTTCTCACTGTGACCCATAAACACATAAACAAAATGTAACATGCCATCCTTAAATAATTACTATTTGGAATTTCCATGATCAATCACTATTTCCGGTCTCAGTAATGTAAGACAAACGTTTTAGTGTATCTTTGGAAACTCAGTCTTCTAAATACAAGATACTCTGAAAGTCATTCAAGTGGCATTGGTCCACTTTAACACTGTTGAGCATGTTTTTATTGCTCTAGTAAATAATAATGTGCTAACCTGTGATAATAGTGCTTCCATAAACTATCTTAAAAACATTTCTAAAATCAGTTAATAAACTAACAAACATTAACTCCTATAAAACTGCCAGGTTATTTTCAGAGACCTAAAAATACAAATCTGATCTTATCAATGATCAAGATCAGTAAAGGAAATAGCTAATATCCATAGTATTGGAGGAAAAGAGAAAGTATTCAGTAAAATATTCAGTACAAAGTAAATTTAGTTCAATGAATCTCTCACATTCTTGTGAAAATATTAACTGAGCAATTAAAAACAAAACGATAAATATGTCAGACAAAACAATAATTGAAACTTAATGGAATAATGACTTTCTGGCTGCTACTGGTATTGTTGCCCCTCTCATGGCCATTCCTAAAAACGGGAAATATAATTAAATAAAAAATATTATCCTTATTATAAAATATTCGATAGTGCTATCCTGTAAAATAATGTAGGAAAAAGAAACTGGGGAATGTAGTTTACATTCTTTCCTCTGGAGGAAGAAAATAGAGTAGAACAGCTGTGGAGAATCTGACAGATACCTGATGCCTTCTATCATAATGGCGAAAATAATCTCGCAATTTAATTTAGGTTTAAATTCATTTCTCAAAACTTTCAGTCCATTTTATGGACAGCCCATGGTATTGTAGACCAGCAAAATTATATACCAATTTACTACAGTATTTAAAAAGTAGGCAAACATATTAGGTATGTTTTCTCCTGAATAGCATAACACTGTAGGAATAAGCACAAACCTTTCTCATATTTTTGTTGTAAAATATCGAATTCAGAAACAGTAGAACTGAGTAGAGAACAATTAAATATCACCACCACTGCTACTGAGCTCTCATTAAGTACCAGGGAGAACAACACAAACACTGTGAATAAGACACTTGTTATAGTTCTAGAATAGACCCTCAAGGCAGGTAGGACAGAATGAGGACATGACTCAAGAACAAAGAGTTGTCACCTGAGTTTTTGATCTTCACCATTCTGATGGGTGTAAGGTGAAATCTCAGGGTCGTTTTGATTCACATCTCCCTGATGGCTAAGGATGTTGAGCATTTCTTATTTTTTTTAACTTTTATTAATTACACTTTATTCACTTTCTATCCCCCCATGAACCCCCCAACTTCCCCTCCTAATCTCAACTTTCCTCCCGCATCTTCACCCATGCACCTCCCCAAGTCCACTGATAGGAGAGGTCTTCCTCTCTTTCATTCTGATCCCAGTCCATCAGATCTCATCAGGAGTGGCTGCAAATCTTCTGTGGCCTAGTAAGGCTTCTCCCCGCTCAGGGGGAGGTGATCAAAGAACAGGCCAATCAGTTTATGTCAGAGGAAGTCCCTCTTCCCATTACTATGGAGCCACCTTGGACACTAAACTGCCATGGCCTACAGCTGTGCAGGGGTTCTAGGTTATCTCCATACATGCTACTTAGTTGGAGTATGAGCCTATAGATTGGGAAAGAATCTTCATCAACCCTTTATCTGACAGAAGGCTAATATCCAGTATATATAAGGAACTAAAGAAGCTGAAAAGCAACAAACAAAATTATTCAATTAAAAACTGGGGAACAGAGCTAAACAGAATTCTCAATAGAGGAATAACGAATGGCAGAGAAACACTTAAAGAAATGCTTAACCTCATTAGCTGTGAGGGAAATGCAAATCAAACCGACCCTGAGATTTCATCTTACACCCATCAGAATGGCCAAGATGAAAAATTCAAGTGACAACACATGCTGGAGAGGTTGTGGAGAAAGGGGAACCCTCCTCCACTGCTGGTGGGAATGTAAACTTGTACAACCACTCTGGAAATCAATCTGGCACTTTCTCAGAAAACTAGGAATAGCACTTCCTCAAGATCCAGCCATACCACTCCTGGGCATATATCCAAAAGAGGCTCAAGTATACAATAAGGACCTTTGCTCAACCATGTTTGTAGCAGCTTTATTTGTAATAGCCAGAAGCTGGAAACAGCCCAGATGCCCCTCAAGTGAAGAATGAATACAGAAATTGTGGTACATTTACACAATGGAACATTACTCAGCAATGGAAAACAAGGAAATCATGAAATTTGCAGGTAAATGGTGGGAACTGGAAAGGTTCATCCTGAGTGAGTGATCCCAGAACCAGAAAGACACATGGTATACACTCACTCACATAGACATGTAATATAGGATAAACCTCCTAAAATCTGTATATTTAAAGAAACTAATCTAGAGGAGGACTCTGACTAAAATGCTCAATCCCCATCCTGAAAGGCAAAGAGGATGGACATCAGAAGAAGAAAAAACATGAAATAAGTTAGAAACCTGCCAAAGAGGGTCTCTGAAAGGCTCTGCCCTGCAGACTATCAAAGCAAATGCTACCAACTGTTGGGCAGAGTGCATGGAATCTTATGAAAGAATTGGGAAATAGTAAGATCTAGAGAGGACAGGAGCTGCACAAAGAGAGCAACAGAACCAAAAGTTGAGCATTTCTTTAAGTGTTTCTCTGCCATTCTATATTCCTCTACAGAGAATTCCCTGTTTAGCTCTTTACCCCATTTTTTAATCGGAATTTCTTGATTTGTTGCTTTTTAAGTTCTTTAGTTCTTTAAATATTCTGACACTCCACCAAGGACCATGTATGGATATAACCTAGAACCTCTGCTCAGATGTAGCCGGTTGTAGCTCAGTAACCAAATGGTTTCCCATAGTAAGGGCAACAGGGACTATTTCTGACAGGAACTCAATGGCAGGTTCTTTGACCTCCCCACACCCCAAGGGAGGAGCAGTCCTAACAGGCCTCAGAGAAGGACTTTGCAGCCAGTCCTGAAGATACCTGTTAAAACAGGGTCAGATGAAAGGAGAGGAGGTTCTCCCCAGTCAGTGGACTTGGAAAGGGACAGGGAGGAGATGAAAGAGGGAGGTTGGGATTTGGAAGGAAGGAGGGAGCAGTATATAGCTGGGATACAGAGTCAATAAAATGTAACTAATAATAAAATTAAAAAAATGAAATTAAAAAATATTCTGGATATCATCCTTCTGTCATAGGTCTGTAGGCTGTTTTTTGTTTTTGTTTTGTTTTGTTTTTTGGGGTTTTTTTGTTTGTTTGTTTGTCTTTGGGTTGTTTTTTTTTTTTTTTCTGACAACAGTGTCTTTGGCTTTAACGAAACTTTTCAGTTTCACAAGATCCCATTTATTGATTGCTAATCTTATAGCCTGTGTTGTTGGTGTTCTGTTCAGGAAGTCGTCTCCTGTGCCAAAGATTTCTAGGCTCTTTCCAATTTTTCTTCTAGAAGTGTAATCAAAGCAGATGCTGAGACTCGTTGGAGAGAGTGCACAGAATCATATGAAAGAAGGGGGAGTTAGTATGACCTGAAGAGGACAGGAGCTCCACAAGGACCAAATATTCTGGACACAGGGGTCTTTCCCAAGACTATTTCTCCAGGCAAGGACAATGCATGGATATAACCTAGATCCCTTGCTCAGATGTAGCCCATGGCAGCTCAGTATCGAATAGTAAGGGGAACAGGGACTATTTCTGACAGGAACTCAATGGTGGGCTCTTTGACCTCCCACCTCCCCAAGGGAGGAGCTTCTTTGCTAGGCCACAGAGGTGGACATTGCAGCCAGTCCTTAAGAGACCTGATAAACTAGGGTCAGATGGAAGAGGAGGAGTACCGCCCCTATTAGTAGACTTAGAGAGAGGCAGGGAGGACATGAGGGAGGGAGGGTGGTATTGAGAAGGAATGAGGGAGGAGGCTACAGCTGGGATACAAAGTGAATAAACTGTAACTAATATAAAAAAATTAAAAAAATAATTAAAAAAAAGAACAAAGTGTTTTTAAGAGAAGTTAGGTTTGGCCTGCAGCTCAGTGACACAGATCCTGTCATGAACAACACAAGTGTATCAGGCTCCCTTTGCTGCTGACCAACATGTCGGTAGCAAACTCAGTGTTCTCTGTGTTTTTCACCTTCCATCCAGACCTGGGCTATTTGGCCTCCCTTACTATGCACTACAATTTAGACAGCTGCTCATGAGCTCATTATCTCTTACCTTCACATTTATTCTACTCAGTCTTCGTTATGCCATATATCTTGCCACATCTAATAGTGTGCTTTATTTCATCATATTTTGTTCATCTTAAGCAAGTCTGATCATTTTTCCAAGGCATGGAATTGACTCTACACACATTGTTTGGAGTGATACATTTGCTTATTATTTTTAATTTAAAATACGTTACTGGCTAAACAGAAATTATAATAATTTAAAAATTATTTTAAAAGGAAATAATTAAATTAGAATTCACAAAACCTTCATCATAGCAAATATAAATTTCATATACAATTGAATAAATAGTTCTTTTCCATAAATCATTATATGCTGAAAAATGAAATTACAAATCAATGTTCATTCCAGAATCATCATTCATTTGTCTTACTTCTACTTTGTTCTCTTATTTTTAATGTTGTTCTTTTCTTCTTATTAATTAAGAGCAATTTAGAATCATGCTTAAAAATAAATGCAAATTGCTAAGCACTTTATAAAGTTTTTTTTCTTTTTTTACTTCTTTTAAGAAAATGGAAAAATCCTCTCCAAATTCACAGCATGTTTCTTGAGAAGTCAATGTTTTTTTCTCTTTTTCTTAATCTCTCTTGGTAGGCATCTTTTAATCAACCTTAGATGTTAACAGCAGTGAAAAAATAAAATTGGAAAAGGCCATCTGTTCACCATGCTGCTATCAGGCTGCCCCCACTGCCGTAAAAGTAGCATGTTCTGAGAACCGTGAGGAAAAGAGGTGACTAATAGAAAAACGCGTCTGTTACTGCTGTACTGAACAATCTAGAAATACCCAAATTCAAAAATAGAACTATTAGATCTTTATCTAAGTATTAGATAAAACTGTAGCTCAGCTCATCTTTCAAAACTTCAAGTGAAAATGTTTAAAGAAAATCTCTACTGTAATATAAATCACTTTTATTTCCAGACATTTACTTTTACCTCTACCCTTTTAAGAAATACAATAATTTAGGTTTTACAAAGTGTTTCAGTAACCCTGGACCCTCAAAATATGGCCAAGATCTAGGAGGAAAGTGTTTAAGTAAGGCCATTGTTATTTACAGCTATGCTGAAGCCCCACTAAATGTTCTTCTATAGCTTTACGCATATACAAAAGTGAAAAAGAATTTTATATCTCTCATCAAGTTCTCTTTCTCTAATATGTGCACAAACACATAGAAGAATGTAAAGTTAATTGCACATGTTTTGAAGATAAATATGTTGCAATAGAACAGGAGTAGTGTCTCCACTATTTAGGAGGTGTAAAAAAGAAGATTAAGAGCTTAAACCCTCTTTTTGTGTTAAAAGGTGAGCTGCTGTTTAAAAAAAAATCAGGATTAATCAACTAGTGAGTATAAAAATACATTGTTCTTGTATGATAAACTGCAATATGAGTCACAAAATATGAGTTAGAGAATTTTTTTTTTCAAGACAAGATTTCTCTTTGTAGCCTTGGCTGTTGTGAATAAGCTTTATAGACCAGATTAGCCTCAAAATCACAGAGATACACCTACCTCTGCCTACCCAAGTGCTGGGATTACAGGCATGCACCTCCGAACTTTTTTCTTATATAACATATGCGATAAGCATCTATGTAATAAGCAGAATTAAAAAATAATTAGATTATCTCCATCTCCCCTAGAAAACTAAACATGTTAATAGTCAATGCAAAATCTGGGAGTGTGCCAAATTATTAACAATACAATATCTTGTCTAAAGCACACACAAAAATATGCTGAAGATGCAGTTTTAAGAGCTTTATTGTGTGATGGATTTGTATGCTGTTTGTGGTCGATCAAACCATCAACTGGGTTGAAAATGTATCATTCATTGATGCATTATCTGCTAATGTAATTTTTACACACAAACACAGGAAACATTCTGATGTGAGCTTTATTACCACCCTACATGACAGAAAAGAAGCAGAGCCTGGTGATCAAATCCCTAAACACATTCTCAGGGACACTAGACTATGTTGGCTACCTTACAATTATCTTTTTCTCTTTTTTAGATTATTTTTTAATATTTGGAGATTATAATATAATTACATCATTACTTTCTTTATTCTTCCCTTTAAGCCATCTTGCATAGTCTTTCTTGAGGTCTTTCAAATTCATGGCCTAATTTTCATTAATTGTTGTTACACACATGTATATGCACATTCAAAAATTACGATGTGCTTGGTTTGTACACTCTTACTTACATGTATTCATTTTCACTGGTCTTCAATATTTAATGGTATTTTTTATTATAATGACTATTTCTCCTGATCCCAGTTTTTCTTAGTTTGTTATAGTTCTTTCTATATGGTTAAGGCCTCATGAGCATTCTATGACTATGTTAACACATCTTTGGATATCAACCTCCTCCAGCTCCCTACATACCAGCCTCTTCATCTCTTCATTTATCCTGAAAGGAATTTTGATAAGGAAAATGTTATTATACCTCATCTAATGCCTCCCAAAATCATCAACTAAAATATCAAATGTGCAAATGACCATCTTTTTGTATATTAGGTGATGCACTTTTGAATAAAAGGGAAGATGTTATAATATAAAAAGTTTTTAGCCCTCTCTCAGATTTAGGGTTGAAGAAGATACTTTCCCAGTCTATAGACTGTCCTTTTGTTCAAGTTATAGTGTCTTTTGCTTTACAGAAAAATTTCATTTCCCATTGATTGATTGATTGATTGATCTTAGAGCCTATGATGTTGGTATTCTGTTCAGGAAGTTGTCTCCTTTGTCAATGAGTTCAAGGCTCTTTCCCAATTGTTCTTGGAACAGATTTAGTGAGACTGGTTTTATGTTGAGGTCTTTGATCAATTTAACTTTAACTCTGTGCAGGGTGACAGATATGGGTCTATTTGCATTTTTCTACATATAAACATCCAGTTAGACCAGCACCATTTTTTGAAGATGCTATCTTACATTTGATGGTTTTGACATCTGTCATACATCAGTTATCTGTAAATATGTGGATTTATTTCTGGGTCTTCGATTCAATTCAATAATTTACCAGACTATTTCTATGCCAATAGCATTCAGTTTTTATTAGTGTTGCTCTATAGCACAGCTTGAGATCAGGGATGGAGATAACTTCATAAGATCTTTTATTATAGAGGATTGTTTTTAGCTATTCCAGGTTTCTGGGTTTTTTGGTTTTTTTTTTTTGTATGAAAATGAGAATTTTTCTTTCAAGGTCTGTAAAGAATTGTGTTAGTATTTTTATGAGGAAGGCTAATATTTAGAATATATAAAGAACTCAAGAAATTAGACACCAACAAACCAAATAATCCAAATTAATAATGGGATACAGAGTTAAAAAGAAAATTCTCAACAGAAGAATATTGAATGGCAAAGAAACACTTAAACAAATACTCAGCATCCTTAGTCCTTAACAATCCTCAATATCCTTAGGGAAATGCAAATCAAAATGACTATGAGATTTCGTCTCACACCATTCAGAATGGCTAAGACTAAAATCTCAAGCAACAACACCTGCTGGCAAAGGTATGGAGAAAAGGGAACACTATTCCAATTCTGGTGTATAAACTTGAACAAGCACTCTGGAAATCATTCTGGTGCCTTCTCAAAAAATTGAGAATAACTTTACCTTAAGACCTTATAACCTTAAGAGGTTATGTACCTCTTCAGGGTATATAACCAAAAGACGCTCCACCATACATCAAAGACACTTGCTCAACTATGTTCATTGTAGCTTTATTCACAAGTCAGAATTGAGAAACAACCTAGATGTCCCTTAACCAAAGAACGGATTTTAAAAACCTGTGGTAAATTTACATAGTGGAATGCTACTCAGCTATTACAAACAAAGAAATCATGAAAATTTCAGGAAAATGGATAGAACTAGAAAAGATTATTCTGAATGAGGTAGCCCAGACCTAGAGAGACACAAATGGTATATACGCACTTATAAATGGATAACAGCCATTTAGTACAGGAAAACCATACTAAGAAGCACAGACCCAAAGAAGGTAAATGACAAGGAGGATCCAAGGAAGGATGAATAAATCTCACTTGGAAGAGAAGATAAAATAGACTGAGGATAGTGGCTGAAGAGAGGAAACAAGGTAGGATTGGGGGTACAGAGAGTTAAGAAGTTAGAGAACAGACCTGGGGAGTCCAAGGGCAAGAGGTCAGAAAGACTGTAGAAAAAAGGAAACTCAGGGTGCTGGTATCTCTGTGACAACCTGGACCCCTAAGTCAAGGTAGGATTTTGGGAGGATATGGAGGATACTCAAGCAGAGATTCTGAGTAGCAGAGGCCACAGAGACTGAAGAGGATACCTAGTTACAATAGTCTCCTTGCAGAAGGAAAGGTATACCAAATCACTCACCAAAACCTCTGCCAGAGCCTGCCAGCAGAGTTGAACAGTACCTGAGTGGGGAGTGATGACTGAAATAAAGCAAGTCACAAGATCAGCTCAAGAGGGATGTCAGTAAGACTGCAGCCACGAGTTTATTCCCCACTTCTTTTTATAGGCAAAATAAAACAAGTCACATCAATTCAAGAAAGAGGTTCATGGAACTGCCAAACTTGTTTTCTTTTCTTTTTAATTTTTAAATTTAATTTTATTAATTAATTTATTTATTACAATTTATCTACTTTGTATCCTACTGCAGCCCCCCATTTCCTCTCCTGCTATTCCCATCCAGCCTCCCTCATCTCCCCATATGCCCTTTCCCTAGTTCCCTAATAAGGGAGGACCTCCTCCTCTTCTATAGAACCCTATCTTATCAGGTCTTATCAAGGCTGGCTGCATAATCTTCCTCTGTGGCCTCAAAAGGCTGTACCCCTACCAAGGGGAGGTGATTGAAAAGCCAGCCACTGAATTCATGTCAGAGAGAGCCCCTGTGCCCCTTACTAGGGAACCCGCTGAGAAACTGAGCAGCTTATTGGCTTCCCTTGAACAGAGGGTCTAGGTCCTCTCCATGTATGGTCCTTGCTTAGAGTATTGGTCTCCAGAGATCTCCTTGGGCCCAGAAATTTTGGCTCAGTGGTTCTCCCTCTGGAGTTCCTGTCCCCTCCAGGTCTTTCTGTCTTCTTCTTCCAAACCTGTTTTCTTAAACCACTTCCCTGTAGCAGATATGGTCCAAGGCCACACAAACAAGTTTAAGGAACTTGGCAAAACATCCTGCTTATCTTTGTCTCAATGTGAAGGCCAAGGTGAAAACACTGAAAAAACAAAACAAAAAAGCAGCTTGAGAAACCAGCTCTCCACAAATTTCAATCCTAGATAGAACAGGGAGAGCAGAGATCCATGGAATGCCAAACCATTGCTTGGACCAACCAAAGACTTACCCTACTGGAGACTGCCAACCCCTGACACCATCAAAGATGCTCTGCTAAACTTGAAGACAGGAGCCTAGCAGGGTTGTCCTCTGAGAGGTGCTACCCAAAAGAGCCTCATAAAAGATGCTGAGATTCACAACCAAACACTGGGTGATGCCTAAGGTGTCTTGTGGAAACATGGGAGGAAAGAGAAAAGAATCTGGAAGTGATAGGAGCTTTACAAGAAAACCAACTGGGCCAACTAACCAGGGTCCAGAGGGATCTGACACCGAAGCATCAACCAAGGATCATTCACAAACTGAACCTAGGTCTCCTGCATAGGTGTAGCAGATGGGTAGCTTAGGCCTCAAGTGGATCCTCTAGTAAGGGAAGTGGGGAAAAAAAGCTTGCCTGCAGCTCTGTTTTTCTGGAGGCATTTTTGTAGTTTAAGGTCCCTCTTCTCAGATGACTATAGCTTGGGTCAACAAGTTACTATCCAGCAATCCCATAGAGTGCAGCTGTCAGACCACAGAGAAATTCCTCTGTGTAGTAAATAGATAGAAACTCACAACTGACCAAATTGGAGATCACAAGTGTATGTGGAGTAATCAGCAACAGATAGACCATCTATAACAAATGCCCTTTCTGCAAAGCACAGGGACCATCTTGGAAGAGAGACAAAAAAGTTGGAAAGAGCCTGACATCACAGAGAACTCAAAGCACACAGGGTATATGAGTATAACAAGTCCTTCACTTATGAACCAACAGCAGCTATGACCCTGAACAGGAGCATGCTGATCAACATTCCATTACAGAGAGGGGAGAGGCTCTTGTGTCGCCATCACAAGATGAAGTAGAATGGAGAGTTGATAGCTCTTAAAGAAAGGAGAATTGGTTGTTTTCAAAGATGGAACCCCTTGCGGGTTGACTGTGATTCAGGGTGTGGCTGTGTTTGGGAGGAACACAAGTAGGACTCAGTGCTAGGGTGTGGGTGAAGAGTTGTCTGGGAGGAGTTAGAGGGAGGAGTAAGATGTGGATATTATCAAATACATTGTTTGCATTTTTAAATTCTAAAATAATAAATGAAATGATTGTTTCTTAACAAAGATTTTACAGATTTGCAAGAGATGTAGTAGAAAAATAGCTATGGGTATGTAAGACAATGTTTTTTCTTTATTTTCTACCTTAGACAGACCTGATATTAATTGGATTAATTAATTATTAGTTGATTGAAAACTATTTCCTGAGGTAGAATTAAGAATACTTTTCAATCTTTTTAAATTTGCTTAAATTATAGTTTATTGAATAATGTTATGCAAAATCTTACGTATGGAACATGTCTAAATTTATACAAATATTTCTGAGTAGTTATTTGGGGAATATTTCTTTTAACTTCATTTCTGTAAGCTAATCTTAAACCTGAAAATTAAATCAACTTGGCAAAGACTAATACCACATTTTCAAGTAAATATTTTCTTGTGCCAATTTCAAATTATTTCACTCCTTTGAAAAAACAGAAAGAGGATTTCCTCAGCTATGAAATAAGATGTGTGGTTTGAAGAGATTATTTTTAATGTAGATATATATATATATATATTTATTTATTTATCTAAAGCAAGAAATTACTATAAACATTTTAATAAATATTTACATTTATAAACATGTAAATTAAAAATGCTTTATCTTCTTTTGGGAGTTCTAACCAGAGATAAATGAAATGCCAATTACTGATAAGAAATTAATAGATATGCCTAAGAATTCTTATTATTTATCATAATTGAAATTTCATGATTGTGAAAATAATGTTATAAATTAAATGCACTATGAAAAGACTAAAATCCAATAGTGTTTTGTTTTTCTAAGCAGTTGTTGTATATTTGTTAGTCATATTAAATATTTCGGTGATGACAGACTGAGAGTGTATTAACTTATTGTGTACTAAATCATCAAACTCCTTAATATTCCTTTCAGTTTCCCCTGGAAATTTCTATCTATGCAATTTAGTACGACTTAAATTGAGTTTCCATTAAATTTAATAAAAAATATTGATCATTTACCCTCTAAGCTAAAATGATGGGCCCTTTATTGTTTTGAATTATTTTCTATCCAGATATTTATTAGAAATGTATATTATGACATAAAGAAATAAAGATGTAAAAATAGTTGAAAGCTATGATAATTTATAGACATATACATTTAGAAAAAATGATACTATATAGATTTTTCTTGATTATTTTATACTCATTTTATATTTAATTTCAGTATAATAATATTTATAACAATCTTATAATTGAGGTTCACCTACTCTTTTTCTTGTGTAGGAATCTGTAATATATATTCTAAAGTTTATTCTTATATAATTTCTCCTGATATTTCTGTTCTATTTTATGAATATTTCTGATATAATTTCACATGAAAATCTGGGTACAGTACATGTGCAAGCATGCTGTTAAGTTGTGTTCCTGTCACCTCCAGTTTCTTCTATCCCTCTACTCTTCCATAAGACTCCTTGCATTGTGCCCCAAATTTAGCTATGAGTCTCTGCATCTGCTTCATTCTCCTACTGGGCTGAGTCTTTCAGAGGTCCTCTGTGGAAGGCTCCTGTCTTGTTTCTCTTCTTCTCCTACTGCTGATGTCTATCTTGTTTGCCCTTCTGAATGAGGATTAAGCATCCTTCCGAAAATCTTCCTTGTTACTTAGCTCTTTAAGTCTCTGGATTATAGTATGGTTATCCTGTATTATATGGCTAATATCTGCTTGTAAGTGAACATATATCATGTGTGTCTTTCTGGGTCTCGGTTGCCTCACTCAAGATGATCTTTTCTAGTTCCATCCATTTGTCTGCAAATTTCATGATTTCCTTGTTTTAGTAGTTGACTAATATTCTATTATGTAAATGTACCACAGTTTAGTTATCCCTTCTTCAGTTGAGGGACATCTGGGTCTTATCCAGTTTCTGGTTATTACAAATAAAAAGGCTATGAACATAGCTGCAGTAGACCTCTGGCAGAGTCAAAGAAGTTACCGAGTGGGGAATGAGGATTGAAAGAACTGACAGGCAGAGTGAATGGAATTTTATGTAAGTAGTGGGAAATAGTAAGAGCTGGAGAGGACAAGAACTCCACAAGGAGAGCAACAGAACAAGAAAATTTGAACACAGGGAACTTCCCAGAGACTCATACTCCAACCAAAGACTATTCATGGAGACAACCTAGAACCCTGACAATGCAGCCACTTCTTATGAGAACTGACAGACTAAGATCAGAAAGAAGGAGAGGAGGACGTCCCCTATCAGTGGACTTGGGGAGGGGCATGCATGCAGAAAGGGCCGGGGGGGAGGGTGGGACTGGGAGGGAAGGAGGGAGGGGCTTATGGGGGGGATACAAAATGAATAAAGTGTAATTAATAAAAGTTAAAAAAACAAGCAAATAAACAGAAAAAAATGACACACTACACACAAGATCAGTTCAAGAGGGCTGCCAGGAGAAATCATCACACAGGTTTATTCCACAATTCTTTTTTACAGGCAGAGCAAAACACCTAGATACAATGAAGGGTTCATGCAGAAGTCAATCTTGTTTACCTCAACCACCTGTCTGTGTGATCCTCACACAAACAAAAGGAAGTGAACTTGGCAAAACATCCTGCACCTTCCTGTCTCCAGGTGAAGGCCAGGGTGAAAACATGGTTTTAGCTGAGAACTCAATAACAAAACAGCCTGACAAACAAGCAGCTCTCCACACATAGTTCGTGTTGTATGGTGGAGCATCTTTTGGCTATATGCCCAGGAGTGGTATAGCTGGATCTTGAGGTAGTGCTGTTTCCAACTTTTTGAGAAAGCTCTAGATTGATTTCCAAAGTGGTTGTACAAGTTTGTTCCCTTCTCCACATCTTCCCCAGAAAGTGCTGTTGCTTGAGTTTTTCATCTTAACTATTCTGATGGGTGTAATTTGGAATCTCAGAGTCATTTTTATATGCATTTCCCTGATGACTAATGACGTTGAACATTTCTTTAAGTGTTTCTCTGCCATTCAATAGTCCTCTGTTGAGAATTCTGTTTAGCTCTGTATCCTTTTTTTTTTTTTTAATTGAATTAACCAGGTTTTCTTACACCAGGTTTGCCAACATCATGAACAGACAAATGATTAGAGGGTATCATAAGAACACAAATACATTTTAATTCTATTAACAAGAAAATACAATTTAAAGATAAGTTTTGTGTTTACAAATACTAACTACATTTAGAAGATAGTGATGGTAGCCAGTAGTCATATATGCTATATATATCCTATTGGCTCTAATGCACTCAATAAAGGTATCCCAGAAGAAAGGACAAGCCCATATTAGGAAGCCATTATCTTTAACGTGGTATTTGAATTCAATAAAAATGTAAGACATGCAAAGAGATGAAATATATACTGTGATGACACAAAACAATAACCAAAGCTCTACTTGATTATCCTGAATGGAGACCGACAGAAAAATGAAAATAACTTGTTCATCACATGTTAAAGTCTGTTGGAAAAGTTCAGTTAGACATTAGCTCAGGAAGCTAATGCTATCGAAGAGATAAGAAAGTACAAAATAAAATGTTAGACATGATAAAAGAGAGAGAATGGAGTGATTCAGGAGTCAAAAGAGAACTTGAAGTAAGATCAATAGAATCCACTCAAAAAGAAACAAAGAGATAAACAAGCAAAAAGATACAAAAGACACCATCAAATACTCATGGAACCATATTGATTCATTCAATACAGATGCATTTTGAGTGCTATAAGAGGTGAAGGAGAGAGAGAAAACAGAGTAAAAAGTATTTGAGGGAACAATGTTTTAACATTTCTTAAAGCTGTCACCCCATGAAATCACAAAAAGCTCATTGAGCATTAGTACAGGGAATACATCAAAATTAGTATATACACAGAGCACAATACCTCTTAGCAAATAAAAAACAATCAGTTTATTGAATTATGCATGTATAGGCATTAGTAATAGACTCCTTTTCTTAGTAAAAAAAAAACCAAAACATCCAGACATCAGATATTGCATATTGTACTTTCTGGTTTATATGAGAATTTGAGAGAATAAAACTGTGATAACTCAACAGGAAAGACAACCCACAGGGACTGTGATCAGTTTAGCTCAAGAAGCTCTTGCCTTGTGTATACAAAGTCCTGGTCCTGTTTCCTAGCCTTAGCCCTGGAGATGGTAGATCATGTCTATGACATCAGTAACGAGTGAAGACAGGTGTTTTAGAAACCCAGTGTCTAACTCAGATACACAGTGTACTGAAAGACACTCTACGAAATTGAAACTTAGTCTGCAACAGACAAAGTAAAACAATAAAAAGATCTGGGTCTCTTAGTGATCTAGTTAGTTATGACAATTATAGCAGAACAATGCACAGAATGTAAAATGTATACATGTCCCTGGCAAAGGCATCCTTTCATATTTCATGTTAGTAAGACTCAAATATGAGTTCCTACGTATATATTATATGTATATATTTAAACATAAATGAATGTCTAAGTACATGAAAATTATCTGACAATTCTTCATTATGAAACAATTTTGTTTGAGACATGCGTAATAAGAAGTATCTCAAAAATAATGTCAGAGTGAATTAATGATGGGACATTCCCATAAACATAGCTCTTGCTGTAAGAGAGCCAATGAGTTTGGAGGCCAGCATGATCTGTACAGCTAGGTACAGGTTAGTAAGAACTATGAAAAACAAACAAACAAACAAACAAACAAACAAACAACCTTCTAGTCCTGATCTTTAAAAAAGTAAACATCTTACTAATCAAATGGATACAAAATAAATAGATTAAACAACTTGGTATAAAAAATAAAGAAGTTAAATATTCTAATAATATTTTCTATAAATTGTTTTTTATTTTCAGATAAGGTGAGGGGATGTGATCTTCTCTGAAGCCTTTCTGGCTCATTCTGAACTCTCACTGGCTGGTTCAACTCAGCTGCCATGGCACAAACTCATCTCCAATCTCATCTTTGACTGTTTCAAACTGGCTTCTCTTGGCTTTTGACTGAATTATTCTGCCTAACCTCAAACTAATTCTGGCAGTATATTTTAATCTTCTGGCTCCTCTCATTCTCTGGAATGTTCTGTCTTCACCTGGGTCTAGCTTGTTTTCTCTGTCTTTGTAAAACTGCCCTGGTAAAAACCTCTTTTTCTCTCCCTTGCTGGTCTTAACTAGCCTCTCCTTCCAGTCCTGTTCTGATGGGAGCTGGATGTACCTTATTTGTGACACATTCTTTCAAATCTTTCTCTGATTCGTTACTTTGTCTGTTCCTTAATTAGACCTCACTTTCAAACATGATTGATTCCTTGTACAAACTAATCTTACCTTCATTGCTTGGGATCAAAGCGTGTACTAAGGGTGCGTCTATATTCTAGCCAGACCATACTATAATCTGGAGTATGTCTGCATTTCTGCCAGATCACATAGACCAAGAGGGTCTTTGGATGAGATCTCTTGACAGAGTAGCCATATTGCTAGCTTGAAATTCCTTTACAGTAAATAGTCTAAACACATCACTTAAAAAATTTACTCAGTTCCAAGAAAAAAAAAACTCTCAAGTTTATATCATGAAAGTTGCCACCTTAAAAAATAATAAATAATACAGACATTATGTATTTTCTAGTGGAAAATAATTTAAAAATATTATTCCTGTATTATCCTTCTGAATAATGAATGTGTCACTTGGATTGGCAATGTACACATAAATCAACAAATTTAATTGAGAAAATATTAAAAAATAAGCAATATTTTATGTGGTATTTGTTACAGTCAAAAGTTTGAGGACTATTAAAACTAGAGAACAGGAAATATTGGCAGTGAATGTAACATTAAATTTGAGATGACATTTAGCATAGACAAGATCATATAATGGTAAAAATAAACAAAGAATAAATTCCATAGGTTATGGTATTAAGCTTATTAAGCTGAGAATATATTCTAATATCAATAATTGCTGTGTATATATGCCAGATGCTAAGTGAATTGTTGAATGTAAGTTCTACAGCATCTCCTATAAATATTATAAGACCCAGTATATGATTGAAGATGTTTCAGTAAAATAACATTAACTATTGCAAAAATATGTAAATCACTTTGGATAAGTAAGTAGAAGCTTAAATAGAGTTAAACAAATCACCACAGAAAATGACAGGAATAACAATGATAAAAATCCACCCTACAGATTACCATCAGACTTCTAAATAATGACAGTAAGTAATGTCTTATAGGTATGGATGAAGATATCAACCATAGGAGTTGCAGGGGTTGCTCAGTGGTAAAGAGTGCTCGCCGATATCCAGAGCTCCTAAGTTCCTAGAACACACTGAGTGCTCATAATTGCCTGTTACCTGCACCTATAAAATAGTTGACAAGGTCTTATGGCCGTCAAAGGCACCTGGATGCGTGCATCATCATATCCACACAAAGATACTCAAGCATATGCAAAGAAAAAAAACAATCATTTTTATAAATTAATCCTATATTATACCAAAAGTCAAACTTTCTTCTTTAAACACATTTTTTAAATTTTTTATTTAAAGAATAAAGTCACTTATAGTAAGTAGAGAAAATCTTTTACCTGAGGATGTAACTTTTTAAGAACAATATATCATCCAAAAATCAGGAATGGATTTTAAAGGGCATAATGCAGAAGTTACTCAGCCTAAAAATCTGAATATTGGTCTGATGCTGTCAAGGTGATGATTTTTTGTTTTATGCTTGTCAGAATGGAACATTTTTCTTAGTTAATTTAGCAATGAAACCCACAGGACAACAAGGTCCCAGCACTCAGCCAATCTTTACTGATAGCCAAAACATAAGGTGCTTGTGCTCACACACATACAAAATGAGGTAGACTTTCCTGAGTCCACCTAGATATCAGGGCTCTTACCTGTTTTGAAATATGGGTTTCCTCTCTTCCTTGGATTGTCTGATTTGGTGTGTCATTAATGGAAGATTCAAAAGGTCTGTCAAAGATTTGGTTCCTATTAAAAAAAAAAGTGTATTAAGTCTCTGTTCCGGAGATGGAGGAGGTTAATAGAAGATCAGCATTGCAATATATCTCGTGTTAACCAAAAAAATTTAAAAGCTTTTATGAATATATAGAGGTTCTTAAAGAGAGAAATAAATTAATATCTTTTTTTAAAAAATCTATGAAAACACCAACAATGAAAAGAAATGAATAAAACAATTTAAGACCTGAAAGTAGAAGTAGAATCAATACAGAAAACCTAAACTGAGAGAAATCTGACAAAGAAAAATTTAGAAACTTGAACAGGAATCATAGAGGTAAGCCTCACCAACAAGTGAAAGAAGAAAGAATCTCAGGCATTGAAGACAAAATAGAAGCAATGGTTATCCTTGTCAGGAAAAAAAAAAAAACAAAAACAAAAACAAAAACAAAAAACATTAAATCTAGTCTAATCTTGGCACAAAAAAACATAAAATCTTGGACACTATGAAAATACAATATCTAGTAATAATGGGAAGAGAGGAAGATGTAGAAACCTAGGTCAAAGGCACAAAAAATATTTTCAACAAAATCAGAAATATTTACCTAACTTGAAAGAGATACCTATAAATATTCAAGAAGAATCCAAAATACCAAAAGCACTGAAAAAGAAAAATAATTTATCTCTGCATATAATAATCAAAACATTAAATGTATAGAAAAACAAACAATATTAAAAATTGTAAGGAGAAAAGACCAAGTAACATATAAAGGAAGAACTTTTAAAATTGACACCTGACTTCTCAGTGGAGACTCCAAAAGCCAGAAATTCCTGAACAGATGTACTGTAGGCTTTAAGAGACCACAGATGATGCCAGGCCAGACTATTATTCCTAGCAAAAATTTCAATCCCCATAGATAGAGAAAAAAACAGACAGATTTTTTTACAGATCCATGTAAAAATCCATTCCTGCAGAAGGTATATCTCCAAATTAAAGTGGTTAACCACACTCAATAATATAGAAGAATAAATGATACCAAATGAGCAAATCAAGAGGGCAAACGCCCACCACTATCACCACAAGGAAATACCAGGAATCAACAAACACTGTTCATTAATATCGCTCAACATTAATAGTCTTAATTCCAAAATTAAAAAAAAAACATAAAATGAATGAAAAAGCAGGCTCCATCCTTTTGCTGTATCAAAAAACAAAACAAAACAACAACAACAACAACAAAAAACCCGAAAACCAAAAAACAAAAAACACAATCTTACCAAAAAACAAAAAACACCATCTTATCAAAGGCAGATATCAACTCAGGATAAAAGGATGAAAAGAGATATTCCAATTAAATCAATCTAAGAAGCTCTCAGTGTTTCCAGTGGATATGGCTGTGCTGCAATCTGATGTAGTCAGTGCAATATTTGGCAAAATAGGCTGCAAACCAAAATTAATCAAAAAGATAAGGAAGGACCCTGAATACCTACCAAAGGAAAAATGTCCCAAGGGGACATTGCAACTTTTTGTATCTATATAACAAACCCAAAGGCACCCAAGTTCATAAAACATACTGTAGCTTAAATGACATGCTGATTTTTACACATGGAAGTTGGTGACGACGACACCCTGTTCTCACCAAGAGCCACGTCACCTAGACAAAACAGAACAGAGTAATGATGGAGCTTACTGACTTTATAAGCCAGATGGACCTAATAAACATTTACAGAACATTTCAACAAACAACAACAAAATGCCTTCTTCACAGCAACTCATGAAACTTTCTCCAAAACTGACCGTTTATTCCAAGACAAAACAAATCTTAATATATGTAAGAAAGTTGAAATAATACCCTGCATATAACATCACCATCATAAGTTAAAGCCAGATATCAACAACAAAAACCTTACAAACTCAAACTCATGAAAATGGAACAACACACCACTGAATGATAATAAGTCTAGATAGAAATTAAGGAAAATTTTCTTAATTTTTCTAGAATTGCATGAAAACGAATACGCAACATATTCAAATTTTTGGGACACAATGAAGAGGGAAGTTCAAAGCACTAAGTGCCTGTGGTTAAAAAAAAAAAAGCGAAAAAGAGAGAAAAAAAGACTTCTCTTACTAGTAACTTAACAGCAGACCTGAAAAGCAAAAAGAACAAAGAGGAAATAACATCAAAAAGTAGTAAATAAAGCAATTAAATTAAAAAAGCAAATTTCAGTCTGTATAAATAATATAGAAACCAAATAAGCTAAAAAGTAGGGCGACTATATGCAAAAGTGAGGTTCCGCATCTCCTGGAAGGATTGCTGGGTGCCACCAGACACAAAGCCAAAATGGCCGCTTCTCTGCAGAAAGGTCTAAGCGCAGTCGGTCTCCACGCAGAAAAGGATGAAATGCGGGGTGAGAACAGAATGAAATCTGTGTCACAAAATCTCTCATCCAGCCAGGGTTAAGGGAAAAGGATGCTTTCTCTTCAATAACTGCGTTACCAGCACCAGGCTAGGCGGCAGCAGGGAGCTCAGGAAGCGACAGCAGCCCAACAGGAGTCTGGCAGCTGCTTCAGGAACAGGCGGTAGTTCGCTCCCACAGACTGGAACTGCATCGGGCCTAGATGAAGAGCAGAGGATTCTGTTGTGGTCGTGCAGTGACTTCTGGGGTCACTACCTAGCCATCAGTCGAGTCTGGGGATGCCAGAAAAATTCGTAGAGGGGAGGGGAGGCGCTTCTTTCCCAAGCACTGCGCGTCAGAATAAACAGCCAGTCTCAGATATCCTCTGGTAAAGCAGATGGTGTTTGCCGTTTTATTTCATGTGAAATTGTAAATTTGGGGCAGTGGGAAGGGGCTTTGAGGATGAATGCATTGTAGTTCCTCATCCCTAGCAATTGCTTCAGGACAGCAAACGGAAGTACATCCCGTGGGCAAGAAAAGAGGGTGAAGCTCAGAGTCAAGGTAGCTCAGAGCTCCAGGACTGAAGTCAGGTGGCAACAAGGGCCTGACCTGACTTGGGCATGCTTACACCCATAGATGGGCATTGCAGTGGGCTAGAAAGATGACAGCAGTCATCCTTGTGGACACCGGGCATTTGGCGGGCCAAGAGGCTTGGGGGATTTGATACAGAATCTCACAGTGGCCTTCAGGAAGGAGGGGAGCCCGTCACTTCTCAGAATAAATGATGAATCTCAAACTGTGGTGAAATAGATGATGCCAGTCCCCCTTTATTTTGTGTGAAATAAGGAATTATAATCCAGAACAGTGGGAAGTGTTTTGATGGTGAATGTGTTTAATGCGCTGGGGCTGAGGGTGGCAGAGATACTGCTGAAGTAAAATGTTCTGTGACGAGTTCTAGAAGTCCTGGTCCAGCACAGGCTCCGACAAAATCGGACACAGCTGAGCTTAGGCTCAGGCTCACCTCGCCTTGCTCAGTTTCTCCCCACCCCACCATGACTGCCACCTGCTGTAAACCCTGCAGCAGATTCAGCACGAGTTACCAGATATCTTAGCTGTCTAGGAAAGCACGGATCTCTACACATATTAGGTACCCTGTGATAGTCTACAACTGTCAGCTTTACTTTCTTTGTGGAAGACTGAAAAAAATGAAACTAATTGAAGTAGAAAATACTATTATACGAACTAGCTTAACAATAAAACAGAGCTGAGTTTATTGTTTCTTCATGTCAAAAGTAGAATAACTGAAAGCAATGACTCAGTAAGAAACAAGAACATCAGTTTCTTGAAGCAGAGAAGATTCTTGAAAACATGTTGCCAAGCAGGGGTATGGATGAGGTCTTTGCATATCCTAGGAATTGACCTGTTTTGTTCCATACTTATATAAATTACACATTGAGCTCAGATCAATCCGATTGGTTAAACTAAACTTTTGTTGGGAATTTGGATGATTGGCTGAAGGGTTAGGTAACCGACCTCAGGTTCAGGAAAACTCTCCCACAAGAGGAAACCTACCCTAACTCTCTACTACATGAAAGTAGCAAAGGGTGGCTGATGAATAAGGACTTTTTGGATTTTAGTTCTTTGACTCACAAATTAGGTAGAGTACCACCATTTCTTCCAGGACATTTATTCATCTAGTTTTCCTCTGACCTGCAACCATTACTGACACCTATAGAATGGATTGCTTTGTTCTCAAATCTGAGTATGAGAACATCTTCATATGTTACAGAATTATTTCAATTGAAGTAGCAGGAAGTACTTTTGAGAATACACTTTCATGGGTCTCAAGAACACCTGCATGAAGTGGAATGAGCGAAACAGAATTTGACTCGGATGTGCTGCTGTTTGCACGTGTATCATTGCTCTGTATGAAACATTGGATGTGATAATGTTTATAAATAATAACATCGAGGTTAGGAGACTGTCAGAATGACAGATTTTAAGAGAATCATCTAGGAGCTTGTGAGATAAGTCAGAGGATAACGTATCTTGCCTCCAAATTTGATCACCTTATGGGATCCACTCTGTAGAGAGAACATTATTAGTAAGCTTGTTATTGAGTGACAAAGGTAGCCAATTTCAATGCAGACAACAAAGGACTGTCTTTGTGTGGATAGGAGAATGGAAGACATATGTAAAGCATGAGAAGTAGCTTATAAAACAGCATGTAGAGCAGCTTTCTTTTGACTCTGATAACACCAACTGACAGAAAGATTGACCTGGGAGTCTGTCTGAGGAATGAGATGCCCCTACCTACCAACACAGGAGCATCCTTTTTCTCCACCAGGAAGGAAAGGATGTACCTCCCAAGCCACACTTTATCTCCGACTTTCTCAGCCAATCCTTAGTATTGCGTTGGCTTAGCTTGAGTGGAACAAGAAACAAATACCAAGACAGGATTAAGCCTTCTGGAGAGATCTATTAAGGGATCTGTTCGGCAAATGGGCAAGTAGGCTAGAGTAAAAGAGTGTGCTAGCAGGCTTTCAAGAAATACTTGACTGCATAAGAATTGGATTTGGGCCTGAGTCACTTTATTATCAGGAGAGATAAGTTTCTACACAGTCTTTATCAAGCTCATCACCTTGTGTGGGAATTCTTTATCTTCCTCAAGTTCCTTGTTTGCTCCTTTGTGCGGCTTAGCTTGTAAATCAGTGGCCCTCAGGCATGCCCTCAGCTTTCCCCATTTCAGAGAAAGGTCAGACCTTTCTGCTTCTGTGTGTGAGAAGTACATGTTCAATAGCCCTGTCTCAGATGGCTGCCCGGGACCCTGCTAACCATGAGAGGCTGCAACACTCTGTTGAAGCTGACTTTGATCTATCTCCTCTCTAAAAGAACATTTCCATCCAGTTCTTGACTGTGCTGTGTTTCTATTGATGACTCTGGTATAAAATTCAATGGATTCAATGCTTGAAATCCTACTTAGGAGTGGCAAGTGATGTCAGTTTTTATGCAGTAGAAATTAAACCTAGTTTCTGCAACATCCTTCTGACTTCTGCAAGTAACAGATATTTTAAGACAATAATTTCATGGTAGGAAACTTTGGGAAGGCCAACCAAGTGATTCATTCCTCTAATCCCAGAACTTAATTGAGAAAATGCTATCATTAGATTGGTCTATAAAAGCGTCTTTGGGGTTTACATGTCATATATCATACATATCAGATAATTATATTACATTTTGCATTACAATTCATAAGCATAGAAAATTACAGTTATGAAATAAAATAGTTTTATGGGTGGGGTTATCACAACATGAGGAATTATATCAAAAGGGTCCCAGGCTTAGAAAAATTGAGAAGCAGTGGTTTATAGGCAAGTCAGCAAGGCACTTTCTTGATTAATGATTGAGGTTAGACAGCCCAGCCCAATGTAGGTGATACCACCACTGGGCAGGTGGATCTGGATTGTATAAAACGCCAAAATAAGCAAGCCAAGAAGAGGACTCCAGCAATCAGTCTTCTACAGCCTCTGCTTCAATCCAGCCTTTAGGTTCCTGCTCTGAATTCCTGTTCTGACTTTTCTAAATGATAAACTGTTACCTAAAGCTATGAGACAAAGTAAACCCTTTCCTCTCAAATTTATTTCTCATCATGATCTTTAACATATCAATAGAAACCCTAACTAAGACTCTCTCTCTCTCTCTCTCTCTCTCTCTCTCTCTCTCTCTCTATATATATATATATATATATATATATATATATATAGTATATATACAACTAAAATGTTAAATAGTAATTTAAAATTCTTTGCTGTAAAGTACTAAATCCATATTAAGAAGATAACAGACTTGAATAAGAATGGGTGAACATAGGTTATAAGTATATATCAGACAAGTGGCTTATATTTTATATAAATAGTTCTTTTGAAGGCCATTCAAGTAAGCTGATGTGAATATAGAAGATTAATACTCCCAAACTCCTAAAGATGGAAAAAGAATACAATGATTTTTATTTCCTACGAGAAAATTGAAACTACATTTTTCCCCCTCTGGTGTTCAAAGTAAAACACTAGGAAAGAAAGAGATTCCAACAATGAATAACTGCCTACACAAATCATGTCACTGATAACAATCTAACATCAGTTGAAAAACAGATATAGCAAACAATTTGTTGGAGCTATGTTCTAATAGAAAGTTAGGTAACATGAAAGTGTTTGAAGAATTTATTTTTATCACAATGAGAGCTCTAATTCTAAGTTTTGAAGCCATTTTGATTTTGAATGGTATGTCTAGGTAGAGAAGAGGAAATCACAACATATATTCCATAGTCACACAAAACACATCTTTCAAATGAAGCCACATTTTCTTAAGAAAAATATTCTGATAACAAAATTCAAGATTATCCTATATCATACATCTATATGAGTGAGTATATACCGTGTGCATCTTTGCTAAAATGCTCAATTCCTACCCAGAAAGGCAAAAAGGCTGGACATCAGAAGAAGGAGAAAAGAGGGAACAAGTCAGGAGCCTGACACAGAGGACCTCTGAAAGACTCTGCCCTGCAGACTACCAATGCAGATGCTGAGACTTATGGGCAACCTTTGGGCAGAGTGCAGGGAACCTTATGAAAGAAATGGGAAACAGTAAGATCTGGAGAGGACAGGAGCTCCACAAGGAGAGCAAGAGAACCAAAAAAATCTGAACACAGGGGTCTATTCTGAGACTGATACTCCAACCAAGGACTATGCATGGAGATAACCTAGAACCCCTGCACAGATGTAGCCCATGGCAGTTCAGTGTCCAAGTGGGTTCCATTGTAATAGGAACAGGGACTGTTTTGACATGAACTGATTGGCCTGCTCTTTAATTACCTCCCCCTGAGGTGGGAAGCAGGTCACAGAAGAAGACAATGCAGCCACTCCTGATGAGACCTAATTGACTAGGATCAGAAGGAAGGAAAAGAAGACCTCCCCTATCAGTGGACTTGGGGAGGGGCATGCATGCAGAGGGTGGAGAAAGGGAGGGATTGGGACGGGAGGAGGGAGGGAACCACTGGGAGATACAAAGTGAATAATGTGCAATTAATAAAGAATTTAAAAAAATACAAGATTATCAATGAAATTTAGTTAAAAAACAACGACAGGGTCCTTAAATAAGATTGAGTTTGGGATAAATGCCATCCTCTAACAGTGACTTCACATTTAGTACACTACCAAAGAAATACCTCTGTTTCAACACTGTGTCAGCTGCATGCTTACAAACATAGTTGCAAGTTTATTGTCTTGAAATTTAAAAGAAAACTTTAGCTGAGCATAAAGAATACACATAGAACAATCTGAAAATTCTCATATATTATAGATATTTATTAGGTAGCAATGTGAACTCTGATACTTTGGTTCTACGCTGCTTTCCCATTGCTGTGATAAAACAATGACCAGAAGTAATGCAGGGGACAAAAGGACTTATTTCAGCTCACACTTCCTGGTTAACCATCCACCATTGAGTACAACCAAAGCAATAACTCAAGATAACTAAACTGGAAGCTGAGGTGCTTATTACTAGCACCTGGTAATTCTCTGGTAATTGCTCAGCTAGTTTTCTTATGTAACCCAAGTTCAATGGCCTAAGAATAGTGTTGCCAATAGTGGGTTATGCACATTCACATTAATTATCCATTAAGACATTCTCTCACAGAGATGGCTACAGGCCAATCTAACAGACACGATAATTTAGTTGAGGTTCCCACTTCCTAAGTGAGCCAGGTAACTCAACATTATGTCAGGTTAACAATAATCACTAACCAGAACAATCTCATAAGAAATTTACCAAACTGAGTTAAGAAAAGAATAATTACATTTCTTAAATATGCATCAATTTAATGTGTAGGTGCTCTTCTATAAGTAGAAATGCCATTTTGTTTGATTTGAACAGTGGAGTTTACCAATTATTCAAGTAAAAGATAATGATTCAAAAGTACACTTTTAAGAGGAGCTGAGGATAAACTATTTTCAAACGCAGTTGTGAAGACAATATTTACTTTCCCCTAATAGAGAGAATAGCTCAGGCAGAAACACTTCATCCGTTAAAGTGAATAAATACAAATTACTGTTAGCTGTTCTTTATGAATATGAATAAATAAATACAATGATTTTTGAAAGTAAAACATTAAAACTAGTTAAGATGCAATTGATAAATTTGCAACATCAGCATATAGCATATAATACAGGAAAAGTTGTTTCTGACTGACAGTTGTTGACTCTGATTATGGATGACACATTTTGATTAGAGTGGAAATCTCTATTGTAAAATGTATGTGATGTTATTTATTTGCACATGTGGTTTTGATGTTGATACAATTGGGTAAATAAATGCAAAACCCCCAACTTTGAGGAGAAAAACACTGAATATTGTATGCTGTTTGATATATTGGTATCTGTTTGAAAGGATAATTAATATCTGTACCAAAGATCATTAGTAAATATGTAAATAATGCAACATTTTCTGTATTCTTAATAGATCCTTTCATGTAAATTATATGTAACTGAATGAATATTTATTGCACATTTGGGCACTATAAATAACATTTAATCTGTATAGTAAGTTTTATTTGCATCTAAATCTATCATATCATCTCACCAGCAAATCTGTGAGACAAACATTAGAATACAAATTTTTGTAAATAAATTTAATGGCTTTCTCTAGATCAGCCTGTCAGCAAATACACAAATTAAGCAATAACAGCCGATATGCAGATTCGAGGAGATTTATGCTCTCAGTAGTAGCAGTGATGCTAGGGAACATCTTGTTAGAAATAAAGGAATGCGTGAAGTGCATAGTTTTCTCACTATTATACATCTTAAAGAAAAAATTGTGGAATGGGGACATGTATGACGTAATAGAATTCCATTAACAGAGTGAGCAGGTTATATATTACTTCATACCCTTGCATGAGATGCTATGTTTCTTAGGACAAGAGTTGGGTTTATAAAGTATAAAATCTAATGAGTTACCATATAAGAAAATAAGAAAGTTACCATATAAGAAAGCAAGAGATTATCTCTTAAAAAGAGTAGGGTAACTGAGTGTCTTGCTCTTAAGGATATGCACAGAGGGTGATGAAAAATATATGAAACTAGTATTCCAGAAGGGAGCATGCTCCCTATAGGGGCATCAAAACAATTCAAAACAGTATAAGCAAAAAAGTATTTAGAAGGAAAGAAAATCACTGTCGTTTAGGTTAAAGAATCTTTTTTTGAGATTTTTAAAATTTATTGCAATTTATTCACTTTGTATCCCAGGTGTAGCTCCCTCCCTTGCCCGCCCCCCCATCCCTCTCTCCCTCCATCATCTCCTTCCATGCTACTCCTAAAGTCCACTGATAGAGGAGGTTCTCCTCCCATTTCATCTGATCCTAGCCTATCAGGAAGGTTGTACCCTTCCCCCCTGTGGGGAGGTGTTATAAGAGCCAGCTACTGAGTTCATGACTAAGACAATCCCTTTTCCCCTTACTAGAAAATTGACTGAGCTGCCAAGGGCTACATCTAAGCAGGGTTCTAGGTTATATCCATGAATGGATCTTGATTGGAGTATCAGTCTCAGAAAAAAACCCTGTACTCCAGATTTTTTTGGTTCTTTTGCTCTCCTTATGGAGCTCCTGTTCCCTCCAGATCTTTCTTTTCTTTTCTGTTTTCTAAACTTGATGTAGAACTGTTGATCCTGTTGTTTATTGCATTTATATTTATACGTACATGTAGTCCCCTACCACGTGCATACATATGTGCCTGTGTTTCTGTGTGTGTTTGTATATAAGTGCATTCTGTTGTTTTCTCCTATTGCTCTGATAGAGTCCCAGTTTCCTTGTCCTTAAGTCTCACTCTAGATGTTCTAGCTAGATAATCTTGTTTACTCTTGCAGTTTCTTTTTTTTTAATTTTTTTTTTAATCACAGGTAATTCACTTGTATCCGAGCCATAGCCCCCTCCCTCTTTACTCCCAGTCCCACCCTCTCTCCCTCATCTCCTACCTGTCCCCTTCCAAGTCCACTGATAGGGGAGATCCTCCTCCCCTTCCATCTGATCCTAGCTTATCAGGTCTCGCCAGGACTGGTAGCAATGTCCTTCTCTGTGGCATAGCAAGGCTGCTCCTCCCTCGGGGGGAGGGGGAGGCTCAATGAGCCAGTCATTGAGTTCATGTCAGAGACAAACCTTGTCCCCTTTACTAGGGAACCCACTTGGATACTGAGCTACCATGGGCTACATCCAAGCAGGGGTTTTAGGTTATATCAATGCATGGTCCTTGGTTGGAGAAGCAGTCTCATAGAAGACCCCTGTGCCCTGATATATTTGGTCCTTGTGGAGCTCCTGTCACCTCTAGGGCATACTAACTCCTCCTCCTTTTATATGATTCCCTGCACTCTGCTGAGGTTTGGTTATGAGTCTCAGTATCTGCTTTGATACACTGACAGGTAGAGTCTTTCAGATGCTCTCTGTGGTAAGCTCCTGTCCTGTTAAATGTTTTCTCCTACATCCAATGTCCATCACTTTGTCTTTCCAAGTGAGGATTGATCATCTTACCAGTGGTCCTCTTTCTTGTTTATCTTCTTAAGAAGTACAGATTTTAGTATGTTTATCCTATGTTATAGGTTTAATACCGACTGATAAGTGAGTGTATACCGTTTGTGTCTTTCTGCTCCTGGGATACCTCACTCAGGATGATCTGCTCAACATCCTTAGCCGTCAGAGAGATGCAAATCAAAACAACCCTGAGATTTCACCTTATATCCATCAGAATGGCCAAGATTAAAAACTCAAGTGATAACACATGCTGGAGAGGATGTGGAGAAAGAGGAATGCTCTGCCATTGCTGATGGGAATGCAAACTTGTACAACCACTTTGAAAATCAATCTGGCACTTTCTCAGACAATTAGGAATAGTGCTTCCTCAAGATCCAGCTATACCAGTTCTAGGCATATACCCCAAATATGCACAAGTACACAACAGGGACATTTGCTCAACCATGTTCATAGCAGCTTTCTCTGTAATAGAACCTGGAAACAACCCAGATGTCCCTCAATGGAAGAATGGATACAGAAATTGTGGTACATATACACAATGGAATACTACTCAGCAATTAAAAACAAGGAAATAATGAGATTTGCAGGCAAATGGTGGGATCTGGAAAAGATTATCCTACAGTTAATTCTATCTCCTGCTTCTTTCATAAGATTTCCTGCACTTTGTCCAAAGTTTGGCTATGAGTCTCAGTATCTGCTTTGATACCCTGCTGGGTAGAGTCTTTCAGAGGCCCTCTCCACTAGGTTCCTGTCCTGTTGCCTGTTTTATTCCTCTTCCAGTGCCTATCCCATTTGCTTTTCTGAATGAGGATTGAGCATCTTACCCAGGATCCTCCTTCTTGCTTATCTTCTTTAGGTGTACAGATTTAATATGATTATCCATATTATATGTTTAATATCCACTTATAAGTGAGTATATACCCTGTGTGTGTTTCTGCTTCTGGAATACCTCATTCAGGATGATCTTTTTTTAGTTCCCACCATTTTCCTGATGATGGGAACTAGACAAATTTTTTAAAGGTATGCTGTGGCGGTTTCAATAAGTACTAATCTCCTTCTCATTTAGGCTTGAATGGAAAGTAAACTATGTCAGAGTTTGCATCATCTTGAAAAAATAACTTTTGCCAGTATTGACATTGGAAAGATTATGTGCTCCATAAGCCTCACCCTTTAGCTGTGGGATTAAAATTTAAGGATACCTGTCTAGGAAAATGTTTAGAGGTGCCGTTTAGCAAAGTCTTCCCGAAAACACATTGGAATAACAAGAGACCATAAGAGACACTGTCAAATGAGAAATGAATAAAAGTTAAATAACATTGAAAAAATAGCAATGGCAAATGTTACAATAACTCTAAAAGTGTAATAGCAGCACATGCACTTTATTGATAACCAATAGCCCTCTAAATATGTTTAAAATCTCCTTAATAAGATGGAACTCATGCCCAGCATGAAAACGTGGGTAGTTCCCCAGGCTAATGAAGTCATGGACATTGGAGGAGAACAAACAACCGTTACTTTAAAGCAGCAAAACACCTAACAATATTAAAAACATTTATCCTTAAAAACACAGAAAGGTTTTTTACCTTCATCAAGGAAACCTGTATTCACTAGATACAGTTGCAGAAAATGATATTTAATCAAAACATAGGGTTATAGAGCCCTTTTCCAAGTATACATCAATAATACAACTCCCACACCTAAGCCTCAAGGATCCTTGCTAAAGAGGAGGCAGAAAGAAAAACAAGGATTTTGATGTGAGATTATGTCCCCTAGAAATGTCAGAAACTACAACTCATAATCTCACTAACCAGAATGCCCATTCATGAGTTGAAAGATGACAGAAAGGCCAGGAGACTTCAACTATAAAAAAAAAAAAAAAAAAAAAAAAAAAAAAAAAAAAGTACACACCACAGAAATAATGAGAGCTGGAAAAATAATGGTTATCTAATATGAAATGGGAAGCCCTGAAAAAATGTATACAACTAATATTATATAGAATAAGGTTTCTTAATGTATTTAGTAATATATGTTCAATATAAAAGTTACAAAAATTTTAACAGCAATTCATGAATAAAGAAGAAATGAATTTGAAAGAGAGCAAGAATAGGTGTATGGAAAGGTTTGAATTGAGAAAAAAGGAAGGAGAAAATGAGGCAATAATATTATAATCTTAAAAATAAAGAAGTCCTTAAACAAGAGATAAAGAAAAACTTCCTATGAGAATGGCATTTTTCCCAAGTATGGCTAAACACGTATTCCATGTCATTAGTCACCAGATAAATATAAATTAAATATAATAATAAGTAATTTCACATCTGTAAGTATGAATAAAATAAGGATAATTAAAGAAGTTAAGAATGTTAAAAATAATTGCTTATAGAAACCTTAGACTGTAAAGCATGTAGTATAAGGTGGATGAGAAGAGGACGTTGCATAAATTCATACTATATTATATACGAGATGGGATATTTCCACTTGTAAAATTGATATTACATTTTTTAATACACAGGCATAGAACCCTTAAATATTAAGCCCCAGCGAGGGAGACACATGCATTTTTTTGTAATATTTTTATTTATATGTGAGTTCATGTGCCACCGGGGTGCATGTGTGTGTGTGTGTGTGTGTGTGTGTGTGTGTGTGTGTGTGTGTATGTCCCCACAGAGGTCAGAAGGCAATTGATCCTTGGAGCTGTACCTACAGGTTATAAGATTCCTGATGTGGCTGTGGCAAATTAGAGCAGGGTCTTTTGGAAGTGTGGCAAGTGTTCTTAACCACTCAGCCATCTCTCCAGCCCCCATATGCTTGGTTGTTATTGGCTCTCTCTCCTGTCCCAGTCTCCTGTGCTGTCAGATGGGCAAAAATGAATCTCAATTATATGTCACATTCGTACCAGGACTGGGTGTAAAGAAAAAGGTTGCTGCTTCTCTGTTTTCCTCCAGTCATTGTTCAACTTGCCATATGATGAAACAGATACACAAATATACATTTTTTTCTTTTTTTAAAAAAAATAATGTCTGTTGAACCTAGATCTTTCCTTACTGCAACTACCCTCATTCTAGGCTGATGGTCTACTCCTCTAATCATTCCATTGTTTCCAAGCTTTTGGAGCTAACTGATGCCCTCTCTTATTCAAACCAAAAGCTATAAGTTACTCTCTGTTGCCCAGATCTATGCTGGAACTTGTGTACATTGCTGAAGGGTTCTGGATAATTTATACTGCCATATGACTCTCATTTGTTTCACATCAGGATTCTTATTGTCTCTGTAAGCTGTAAACTACAGGAGATGAAGTGGTGTCCAGAGAAAAATTCCTCATGTCGAACCAGACACTTCTGCATTGAAATTTCCAAATGTGGTGATATCTCAAGATCTTTCCCCCTCATTTGATGTATATTATCTTTTTACTCTCATGAGGTGAAAATAGTGTATTCCTATGATATATTCACTTGTTGAGGCAGCCATTACTGGGGGGATGAAATACAATGACAAAGAGATGGAAAGGAGTAGAGAAAGGCAGGTTGCTGGTAGTCTATGGTACAGATGAAGAAAACAGCTATAGAATCAACATTCATGAGAAGAATTTTAAACATTAGGCTATCTTACTTTGGATCCAAAAGCAAAATGTCAAGGCTGGTGTCACAAACAGTAGAACCTTATATCTGTATTCTCACGGAGGTTCAGGGACCCCAATAGGGTGCATCAAGTCTGGTCTCTGGATCAGTCTTTCCTCCTGGCTTGTAAACGGGTACTTTCTCCCAGGATCTGCATAAAGCTGGACTTCCCTGGAGTCCTTTCCCTCTCCTTAGAACAACACAAGCCCTATGGGATTGACACTCTATCTTTATGACTGCAGTTAATCTTAACTATCTCTCTAAAGCCCTAACTCCTAATGCGGAGACTCTGAGGGTTGGGGAATCAGTGTATGGATTTTACACAACTACAAGGGAGCCTATAATGTGTTAAATGTGCAGTTCAAACAGCAGCATTTTCTTTATTCCTCACCTTTTCACTAAAGTTACCTGGTAAACAGGAAGCTTTTCGTTGTTTTATAGGAAGGAAGGAATTTACAATAGCAAGTAACAGTCACAAAGTTGTAGAGTGATTTAGTGTTTCTAATGTATCTAAAAATTGTCCAGAGAAATTAGATAAATCTTTCTTAATGTGTTTTATGATTGAAGAAATAAATGGATAGAAGTATTTGTATAAAGAAAAATATGTCATTCAACCAGAGTGGAAGTGTGCAGAATACAGATTTGAGAATTCTGAGTTGTTGGGCTAGAAACAATTCTTTTTCAGCGTTCAGGAAGTTAGGCCATTTTCTTGAAAATAGTGACAGAATTTAATGCATTTGCTTTTGAAAAAAAAATTCCTGGGACTAAGTCATTACATTCCTCGTTCTTGCTCTCTCTATCTCCAGTACGTTCCTGCTTAGAAATCCATGTTTTAGTTTCCTCGGGCTTCTTGCAAAGTACTTCTGAGTTGCTTACACGTCAGCACAAAACAGGAAATCGTTGCCTCACATCCCTGGAGGCAGGAGTCTGACACAGCAGAGCTGGCAGAGCTACTTTCTTTTGAGATTTGTGAGAGATGGAACTGTGTAAGGCATTGCTTTTGGTGTCATCCTCCCTCCCCCACACACCCAGACACACATACGCACATACACAGACCTCTCCTTTCCTTGCACTCCACATCTTTTTGTTTGTGTTGGTGATAAAATCCACGACAGGCAGTTCCTTATGTTTAAGCTACAGCAACAGCCTGAGACTGTTTACTTTGTGAGGATAGCAGTCATACTCGATTGCAATCCATGGGAATGACCTTCCCTGAGCTTGACTGCATTTGTAAAAATAACTGTCTCCAAATAAGACAGCATTATGCTTCACTTAGGCTTAAAATTTCATCGTACAAATTTTGAATTTACATCCAGGCACTAAATAAATGAATATGCAATGGGAACTAATGTGAAAATTATGGAACACTTTGTCCTGAACAAAATTTCACATTGTCGTTTTAATCATTGATGAAAATGTTAAATATTACCGTTGTGGTTTGAATCTGAAATGAACCAGTAGACTCATGTAGTTGAATGCTTTGCCGGTACTGTTTTGGAGCACTGAAGAACTCCGTACTGAAGGCAGACCTTTTACCTGGCTCCTCTCTGCGTTCTCATTTCCGTGGGGCACTTGCCTCGGGCTCGTCCTTCGTCCTTCGATGCAATCCTTCCTGCCCATGCTGCTCTGCACTCATAGCATACTTTTCTTATTTTTTGAAACCATCTCTTGGCTGTTTGCCCAAAGAAACAACAAAATTAATACAGCTAAATAGCAAAGTAAACACATTTAATTCTCCTTGTTGATTTTTTGAATGTCTATGTCTAAAATCATAGAATTAATAGCTTATTTATTATTCAGAAAGTTTATTCAAAATATTAATAATAAATGTTGAAAAATTTAAATGATCTGAAACAAACTTAACCACAGAAAGTTATCTCTTAGTTACAGTTATTTGATAATATCAGAACAAATGGCTGTAGACTCACTAAGGCTCACTAAGACTCACTAATTTCGCCACTGATGCCATACACATTGTGTATATCAGCAAGTTTTATTAGCCAATGCTGTCATAATTTCCCTGGAAGTAAGTTAGTTTGTGCAGCTTGGTTGCCAAAGCAAAGGCTGTTGTAACCAGATACAGTTCCCATTGTGACTTGGTATTCTCCTACATGTTACCATTCTAAGTATGTGTATTTTAACGTTTTAATTATAGGAAACGAAAACAGTGGAATTTTTAATTTTCTATGTAGAAGAACAGTTTGAATTCTCCAAGAAGAAAACAAGTGACTATGAACTCTGAGCTGAAACTCATTATATAGTTTGTTTTTCATTTCCCAAGCAAGCGGTAAATCCCTTCTGCCTTTCACACATAACAATTAGTGTCATTATCCACTGCTTTATCATAATGCTGTGTACACCAACCTGCAAATTATCCAAACATTCAAAAACTGCAGATGACAGGAGTAAAGGATCGCTTATTGATTTTTTTTTAACTCTCTCCTGATGAATGTAGCCCTTTGCCCACTGAGATGTCAAATCCCGCAAAATAAAATGTCGAGCTCAGGAGATGCAAGAAATGAGATGATTTAGAGGAATGAAGCATGGAAATGATTTCACTGTTTTGTCTGCTAGTATAATGTAAGAGGATTTAAGTTCTAAAAAGTTAAAGAAAATGTCAGTTTCAATGATATTTATAGTCAATGATGTTCTATCATTACAGTGACATAATGAAAGGTACTCAATCTTAGACTCCTAGGCAGGACATGTAAAAATAATTGCAAAAATTGTTAATACATCCTTTTCCACAAATAGAATCTCAAATGGAACCGACAACATTTGGGGCATGATCGCTTAGGGCCAGACTATACAAGACCTTTTAGCCTAAATGTATTAGCTTCCATCTCTCATCCATAAACTTGAACAACAGACTTCATACAACATTTTCATATTAAGAAGGAAATTCTTTAAGGTGAAGGAAAAAGAAATAAAGAAACTTAGAGTTTTTAATTCAGTTTTAAAACTTAATTTTTGCTCATTGCTTAATCTTTAAATCACATTTCATTATATGTGTGACACAAATTCAAAAGCCACAAAATCATGTTATGTATGTATCCTGGTGAATTTGTAGGCACATTTCTATTGACACTTGTGCTTAATTATACATCAGACAATATCTCTTTATCTTACCTTTAATTCATAAACTTAACTTTGCTTCATACTGACTCATTAAACTTATTTTTTTTTTCAGTAAAAGTAAAGATTCTAGGTTTCTCTTCAAGTATCTCCTAAAGGAAAACAACAGCACAGCCTTCATACTGCAGCATGAGCTGTGCCTCTCAGTGACCCTGGCAATAATCCTGAATATAGGACTTAAGTGAAAATTTAATAGTATGAGCAATATATAGTCATATGCTTAAGTCCCATAATGATGAAAAGACAGCTGGTTTGTAGGGCTAATGTAGTTTTTCTGGTAAACTTAGTGAGCCAAATTTTAGGTGCTACGGCTCAAATAAAATGAAGTGGCACAAGTTTTGATAACATTATCAACAGCAAAAACATCACTAGAGTCCTCTCTGTCAGGTCCTGGGAATTTGCTTCTGCCCTGAGCAAGAGTATACATGTTTGATTTCTATTGCTGTGCTAAACACCACAGCCGAAAGCCACTTGGGAGGGAATGGGTTTATTGGGTGAGCAGGTAGCAGTCCAACAGGAGAAGCTGAGCTAGGAATCTGGGTGCTGGAACTAAAACAGGAGCCATGGAGTGACACTGCTTAGATGGCTCCTTTTGACTCGCTCAGGTTGCTTTTTGATATTCCCCAGAAAGATATGCCCAGGGATGGCATGCCCACTGTGGTCTTACCTCTCCTATATCAATGTATAATCAAGAAAATGTCTCACAGCTGACTACAGACTTATAAGATGGAGCTATTTTCTCGTAGTAGGTGTCCTCTCCACAGATGGTTTTAGTTTATGTCAAGTATATGTGAAAAATTGCAGGGAAAGAATATTTTTTATCCTAACCATGCTTTCTGTCCTTAATAATCTCTCTGTCTCTGTCTCTGTCTCTGTCTCTGTCTCTGTCTCTCTCTCTCTCTCTCTCTCTCACACACACACACACACACACACACACACACACACCACACACATGCATACATATGCCGGAAGATTTTCTGCAAATACTACCACCAGCAGATTAAGGATCTACATGAGGCAAGAAGGAAATAAAGTTCAACCCAACTTTGTCAGTGTTGGTTCAAACTTTTAGAGTCTGATCCCGGTTTATTTTGACATATTTAAGCACAGCATAACTTTGAAAAAATGTTTTATTGTGACAATTATAACAAAAAGGCATTACTACATCAAGACTCCTTTGCAAAGGACATGTCTTTTACAAAGTATCTATGACCTCATAAGAATGGGTTCTATTGTCTGAGAAACACTGTTCAGGATAAGGGTCTAGGGAGGAAAGGTTTGAAAAAAGTATAACAGTAGACTGTTTTTCAAAGTATATGAAAGTAAAAACTGGTATAAATCCCTTTCTTTGAGGAGAAAAGACTGTCAGCATTTTTTATTTACCTAGTGCTATCTGTCAGCACAAGATCCTTGTGCCCTCTACACACACACACACACACACACACACACACACACATACACACACACGTTTGTGCATACATGTATGCCTGTATAGACGCACACACATACACAATGTTTTTCTGCTGAGTATGTCTGTTCTGTAGAAATCTTCTGCTTTAGTCTGAAATTTTCCTGGTATTAGTTCTCTTATTTGGAATGACATTTTAATTAAAAGGTTTTTACATATAATATATATTATTTTTATTTTAGGTTTGCAATATAATTACACAATTTTCCTCTTCCCTTTTCTTCTTTCAGACCCTATACTATACCTCCCCTTGTTCTTTGTATCAGAATCTATACACATAAATTCTCACTTATGATATATTTTGATCACATCCTTTCCCCTTTCCCAACTCCTCCCAGATCCTTCTCATCTTTGTACCTATCCAACTTATTCTCTCTCTCCTCCATTTATCCCCTCCCCACACACAATAAATCAGTTCAAAACAAAAAAATACATTAAGCTGCCAATCTCTGGTGTTGACCAGTTCTTCATGGACATGAGGCTTGCCATGGAATGTGGTTTAGCTACCCAGTGGCACTCTAATGGAGAACACTGATTCTCCCTTGCCCATCCAATGTTAGTTGAGTTAGTTGAAAAGATATTGTTGGTGAAGGGTGGATGGGGTGCTGTGTTAACTCCGATTTCTCTATGTTAGCATTATTCTGTTTTGACCCAGTGTAGGTCTTGTTTATGCTGCCGCAGCCTCTGTGAGCTTCTAAGTGTATTAAGCCTGTTGTGTTTGGTGCTGTTTTATGAATGGTGCTGTTTTCTTGGAGTCACCTATCATCTGTGTCTCATATAATATAATCAGGGCACTAATATAATGAATAAGTGCCCTGACTCCACTCTGCTCAGTTTCATTTGTTCTGTTGAGTTTTGTCCTGGCACTTTTTATAAGTTGTTTATCTGCTTGTTTGGACTTACACATAGAAAATATGAATTAAAGTGACTTTGAGAAAATAAAAGGAAGCTTTAATGTCCTGAAATAATTTAATTTCATAGATTCACTGGACTAATGATGTTTTTTTAAAATACAAAGGGCTACTATTTTCATGTTCTTTCTGAACTACATGGCATATCAAAAAATAAAAATAAAAGAATGAGATAATACCAAGCAATGTGTCCTCACAAAAAAGTCTCAAATGTTAGAATAGGACATTAGTAAAACAATATCATCTTTAGTGAGATGACTCAGAGGATAAGAACTCTGGCAGCTATTCCAGAGGACCCCTTTTGATTCCCAGCACCCACACGTGAACAGCTGTTTGTAACTCTGGTTTCAGAGGATCTGATGTCCTTTTCCTGCATGTGCAGGCTTTGCTTATATGTGATAAAGACATATGTGCGAAGAAAAGAGACAAACACAAAATCATTTTAAAAATTTATTTAGTTATTTAAACTATATTGGTGTGTATGTGTGTGGAGAGGGTTGGGTACGTGGAAGTCTATGTGTCCCTGGGAATGTGTAGTCAAAGGACATCCTGCAGCTGATTTTCCCCTTCCACCATGTAAAATCTGGAAATTGAGCTCAGGTCTTCAATATTGGTGCCAAGAACCTTAACCAACAGAGCCACCTCACCAGCCTAAATAGAAATATTAAAACCTCTGTAAATCGTGCATGTTATTGTTCACAAAGTCATTTTATTTTAGAGACTTTACACGATAAGTGCCTGGTGTTTTGTTTTCAGAACATGGGCTAAAACTATTCATTTCAAGCTGATAAAAAATCCACAAAAAAAAAATCTGTGTATTGCAATGAAAGATTCGTCCTTAAGGAATTGGTAGCATTCCAGAGGAGTAGTCCACCAAGTGCCTGTCTATCTTCAATGTTTCTGACAAAGCTAATGGCTATAAACTGCTTTTCTCATACAGAAGCCAAAATAAGCAGTTGATCCATGAAATAATATGCCTCGTCAATAAAAACTGAAAAACAGAATTAATATCAGTGCTTTGTAGTATTTGTACTACAGCTAAAAAAAAAATGTTTTTAATGAATTTCACCCACAGAAATTGAAAAACAAACAAGACGTTCCTTCAAAGTTTTAAGCAACAGGAATTCTTATTTCTAAATCACTGAATTATAATTCACCTGCTTTCAATGCTGAAAACTTATACAGTATTGGATGTTTTTCCATTTTGTAGTTCATGAGAGTCACTGAGAAAGACTATAGGCTGCAGATATAACATGACCCACAGCATGATTGTATGTGTCTGGGCTATAAATAAGATTAAAAATCAATACATGTTAATTAGATTATATAGCTAAGCACTAGTATACATTATTAACACAAGACTAGCCAATATACTCTTAATGACTCTTGGAAATTTTGTGCTGATATGTACTTTAGTTTCTTTTGGTTATTTAGAAAAGGACATTGTAATTTCTGAGTTTTTTTCCTTTTGGAACCATATTCAATATTTTATATTTTTTTTCAAATATACATGATATTAAAAATAAGCAAGTTGCACATGTTTGATTTATTGGATTTGTGAAGTTTCCTAGTGTGCTACTTTGCTTCTCTCTATAATAAAACATTCACCAAAAGCACTTGGGGAGAAAAAAAGAGTATTTCATCTTACAGGTTGCTATCCATGAAGGGAAACATCAGGCAGGAGCAGAGGCAGGAGTCAAGGCAGGAAGTTGTTTACTGACTTGCTTTCAGGATCACATTAGATACCTCTTTCATGTCTCCCAGGACCCTCTGTCCCACCTGTCTGAGAGTAGCACCACCTGCTTTGGATTGAACCCTTCCACATCAATCAACAATAGAAAGAAATTCCCCACAAACATGCCACAGACAAATCTTATGGAGGCATTTCTTCAATTGAAATCCTGGTTATTTAAAGTGAGAATGTTACTGTAAGATAATAAAGTACATAATGTTAAAGGGTGATTAGAGAACAAATTCAAACTGTCTCTTTGCTGCAAATATTTTTTTTTCCATTTGTTACTTGATCACGTAAAGTAAAAGAAATGCAGCATTGTCTGGTACATTACACAACTAGTTTTCTTACTTAGATAGCAAATTTAAATACCCACTTATGTACTGGTTAGTATGGGTTAATTTCATTCATCGTTCCAGTGCATCTATCTTTACTCCAGGCATTTTTATCATTGTATGTGGAGAATATATAAACATAAATATCTAACATGGATACTTGAAAAAGTATATGACTAGAGATATACAATCTTAAACTGCTTACATTCTTCTCTGTCATCTCCAAAAAAAGGCCATTTAGACTTCGTTTTCTTCTTAAATACCCTAACATTATACACACTGATTCTTGGTTCTACAATTTCTATATTGCATAGTGTTTTGTATCTACTGGTGAAATGAGATTATTTTCTTTTATTTGAGGCAATATTTTTATTATCAAATATCAAATGCCAAACACCATCTGTAGAGTTGGAGGACACATGTCTCTACATCATAGAATAAATAGTGAAGTAAATTTTGCACTTAGAAGATATAGTACAGGTTAGTGTGAGAGGACAGATGGCCAGGTAGGCATGAGTGACCTTCATGTCTATTTCATGTGCTCACAGCTTTCATTTATTTGTTTATTTATCTATTTATTTATTCATTTATTTATTTGTAAAGTGAAGTCTGGCCATGCCAGAAATGAATGCTGAGATTGGTTCTATCTCAATCCAATTCCATCTGTTTTTTAATTAGTGTCAATACCTCTCAAATTTTGATATTAATTGCTTATGAATTTTAACATCCATGCATATTGAGGAAGTGTGTCTTTTTCTGTATTAGCAGAGATTCTTTTTTAATGGCAAGGCAGTGTGAACAAATTAGATATATTCCATTTAGGTCAGGACAGAATGCCTTTCCAGATTTTAAAGGTTGGATAATTGCTTACTCAAGGACATAATACAAATTACTGATTAAAAATTCATGTCGGGTCAATGTGACCTCATGCCTCTATCCTTCCAACTAGTAGTTTATATGCAAGACATGCTCGAATTTTATGGTGGATCCTGGACTTCTTTTCTCTTTTAATACCTGATTGCATTTCATATTTGTTGAGGGTCACTGGTAAAACATAATCACAAACAACGGATGGAGTGCTGGATCAGTGCTTAAGGTCACCGGCTGCTCTTCCAGAGGCCCACATTTAGATTTCCAGCACTCACGTGTCTTCTCGCAGTTATCTGCAACTTTAAGTCCTAGGGGATCTTATGCAAATGTGATGCGCAGATTAACATGGAAGGGAAACACCCATACACACAAAATATTACTAATTAAATTATTAAAAACCGTAATAACAAAACATGCTTTAAGAGGGCAATGTCATGATTTTATTGCCTCAGGCACTGGAGCACTTGGTCTCCAGTTGGTGTTACTGTTTGGGGATGTTTAGGAGGTAGAGTAAGTTTGGATGAAAGTCTCTAGGAGGCTTTAAGTATTTAAAGCTACAGTTTTTTTTTCTTTTCTTAGTTCTTGCTCTTTGCTTTGCAGTAGTGGCTTGAAGATATCAGCATTCAGCTTCTTGCTGTTATGCTTTCCACCGTCATGATGGACTTTTATTCCTCTGGAAGCATGAACCCAAATAAACTCCTTTTCCTATAAGCTGCCTTGGTTTTAGCATTTTATTACAACAATAGAAAAACAACTAATACAGAAGTATATATATAACAAAAGAAAGTTTGGGATGGCACCAAGAAGTTAGTGGATACAGTACAGTCAGATATCTTACAGTAATAGTGACAATAAAAGATCTTCAGACTCTACTGGAATCTCACAGATATAAAACATTGTCTGAACTGCTTTTATTGTCACTAAACTTCTAAATGGAGATGGCAATTACAGAACCATGTGCTTCCTGTGACATTTCTCATCTCATTCTAATTAGAGGCACAAAATTCATATGAATGTAAAATTAAAAAATAAACGACACATGTGAATTATAACAGTGCTATGAGAGAAATGGAGACTTTGGCTGCTCTGTTTTCTATTCCATAGCTTAGGACACAGCTATTTATCTTTATGGTCATAAAAGAGACATAAAAATCTGTACAATATTACCAATATTCTCAACCATAATGAATGTGAAACATGGCATTTTATTTTTACAGAGACTACAGTGGTCATAATACAGTATTCAAAAAATTACCTACAAATATTTGTTACTCTTCCATTATATGTCATGCATTGGATTTCCACTTTGTTTTTCCTGGACTTATCAGAGTAACTTTACATTTCATTTTTCTAATTCTCAATGACATTCATGAAAGATTACTTTATTCTATTGCAATGAACCATTTACTTAAAAAAAAAATTCTAGTTAGCATGCATTATATATGCTCCTTATTTTTAGGTGTGGTCCTTTGACCATTGTGTTTCTAAGATGACTCAGTGAGTAGGAAGCATTTAAAACAACACAGTTGAGGTGAAACCATATAAGAAAAGAAATCAAAGTGCCCATGTGTGGACCTGTCACTCAGAGCTGGAGAAGACACACAGAATGGTTAAAAGGCTGTCTATTCACCAGCTTGTCTCTAGGTTCAGTGGAAAATCCTGTCTCAAAGGAGTAAGATTAAGAGTTATTGTCCCCACCCCCCCAAGGGAGGAGCAGTCCTGTTAGGCCACAGAGGAGGACTTTGCAGCCAGTCCTGAAGATACCTGATAAAACAGGATCAGATGAATGGGGAGGAGGTTTCCCGCCCCCATCAGTGGACTTGGAAAGCTGCCGGGTGGAGATGAGGGAGGGAGGGTGGGATTGAGAGGGAATGAGGGAGCAGGATACGGCTGTGATACAGAGTTAATAAAATGTAACTGATAAGAAAAAAATAAAATTAAAAAAAGTTTTTGTGCATAGCATCCTGTAGTGTCTTACCTCCACATATGTAAACACACATGTGCATACCACAAATGAATACATACACACCATAACAAACAAAACCAACACTATATTTTCATTTAGATATAGGTAATCAGAATATAATGATTTTCTAAGCAAAACAAAATAGGAACCAGTCAGTGTCTTACTATTTTGTACTTACTCTTACTCTGATTTCTTTATATTTCAACTTTTGTGATTGTAACCCCCCTACCTGTGTTTGTTTTTTGTTTTCATACTTGGAACAAATGTGTCCGTGTTCTTTTCTTTGTTTTTCAGCTTTAGATGAGGTAAATTCTTCTTCTAATAGTTTCTGTCTTTGATGTCAGTTGTCATGGCCACATTTTACAGTTGTCTCACAGAAAAACTGAAAGCATCTGGCTATTACAAATAAAGCTGCTGCAAACATGACTGAGAAGATGTCCTTTGTGTATATGTGAGCATCTTTTGGATATAGGCCTAGGAGTGGAAACAGCCCAGATGCCACTCAGTTGAGGAACGGATACAGAAATTGTGGTACATCTACAAAATGGAATATTACTCAACAATAAAAAACAAGGAAATCATGAAATTTGCAGGTAAATGGTAGGAACTGGAAAAGATCATCCACAGTGAGCTGTCCCAGAATCAGAAAGACACAGATTTATACTCACTCATGTAGACATATAATATAGGATAAACCTACTAAAATCTGTACACCTAAAGAAACTAATCAAGAGGGAGGACTCTGACTAAAATTCTCAGTCCCCATCCAGAAAGGCAAAGAGGATGGGCATCAGAAGAAGGAGAAAAGAGGGAATAAGTCAGGAGCCTGACACAGAGGACCTCTGAAAGGCTCTGCCCTGCAGACTATCAAAGCAGATGCTGAGACTTATGGCCAATGGTTGGGCAGAGTGCAGGGAATCTTATGAAAGAAGTGGGAAATAGTAAGATCTGGAGAGGACAGGAGCTCCACAAGGAGAGCAACAGAATTAGAAAATCTGAGCACAGGGGTCTTTCCTGAGACTGATACTCCAACATGGTACCATGCATGGAGATAACCTAGAACCCCTGCACAGATGTAGCCACTGGCAGTTCAATGTCCAAGTGGGCTCCCTAGTAATGGGAACAGGGACTGCCTCTGACTTGAACTGATTGGCCTGCTCTTTGATCACCTTCCCTTGAGGGGAGGGCAGCCTTACCAGGCCAGAGAGGAAGACAATGCAGCCACTGCTGATGAGACCTAATAGATTAGGATCAGAAGGAAGGAAAAGAAGACCCCCCATATCAGTGGACTTGGGGAGGGGCATGAGTGAAGAAGGGTGAGGGAGGGTGGGGTTGGGAGTAGAGGAAGGAGGAAGCTACAGGGAGGATACAAAGTGAATAAAGTGTAATTAATAAAAATTAAAATAAAAAATATTTTGAAAACCTGAAAGTAGAAGACATATATGGCAAGCTTATAACCAATAGAATTAAAAATTTACCAAGATGATACAACAGTATACTAGCTTAAAGAATATAAACTGTTTTAAAATTTTATTTATTTTTAAATAAATTACAGTTTATTAATCTTTATCCCAGCTATGGCTCCCTCCATCATCCCCTCCCAATCCCACCTCCCTCCCACATCTTCTCCTATACCCCTCCCCAAGTCCACTGATGAGGGAGGTTCTCCTCTCCTTCCCTCTGACCTTAGCCTGCCAGATCTAATCAGGACTGGCTGCATTGTCCTCCTCTGTGGTCTGATAAGGCTGCTTCACCCTCAGGGGGAGGTGATCAAAGAGTCTGCCACTGAGTTTATGTCAGAGACAGTCCCTGTTCCCATTACTAGGGAACCCTCTTAGAAACTGAGCTGACATGGACTACATCTATTCAGGGTTCTGGGTTATCTCCATGAATGGCCCTTGATTAGAGTATCAGTCTCATAAAAGACTCCTGTGCTCACAATTTTTGGATCTGTTGCTCTTCTTGTAGAGCTCCTATTCCCTCCAGGTCTTTTTTGTCTTCCCTTCTTTCATAAGATTCCCTGCACTCTGCCTGAAGTTTGGCTATGAGTCTCAGCATCTGCTTTGATATGTTTCTGGGTACAGTCAATGGCCCACTGTGGTAGGCTCCTGTTCTGTTGCCTGTTTACTCCCTCATCTGATGTCTGCCCCATTTGCCTTTCTGAGTGAGGATTGATGATTTTGCCCACAGTCCTCCTTCTTGCTTAGCTTCCTTAGGTGTACAGATTTTAGTATGTTTATCCTATATTATATGTCTAATATCCACTTATAAGTGAGTATATATCATGTGTGTCTTTCCGCTTCTGGGATAGCTCACTAAAGAAATGCTCACCATCCTAAGTCATCAGGGAAACGCAAATCAAAGCAATCCCTCAAAAAGGGTAAGATCAAAAACTCAAGTGACAACACATGCTGGAGAGGATGTGGAGAAAGGAGAACACTCCTCCATTGCTAGTGGGAATGTAAACTTGTACAGCCACTTTGGAAATCAATCTGGTGCTTTCTCAGCTAATTAGGAATAGTGCTTCCTCAAGATCCAGCTATAGCACTCCTAGGCATATATCCAAAAGATGTTGAAGTATACAATAAGGACATTTCCTCACCCATGTTCATAGCAGCTTTATTTGTAATGGCAAGAATATACACTTTTTAAAGGAAGACATATTTTAAATCTAAAACAACATGATGTATTTAGCAATAGAAGATGCAGCAAAATGTGTTACAGCTAATTTTACACGACTGTTTGTTTTTCTTTCTTTCTCTCTTAACTTGGCTATCATGTAAATGATTTACACTCTTATATTTGTTTAATAATAAGCTTCAAAACACAATAACGGAACAACTACTACTCTAATCTTAAAGTTTTATGCTAATTTAGTCTCCTCTCAGTATATATCCCAAAATAATCCTGCTGAGGTCACTCTCCACGTGTCTCTTGGTCCTCTGTCTGTGTCTGAACCCTCTTTCTGAATCCCCTACTTCCTTTTGTAACTCCTCCTCTCCTGGCATGGAAGAGTCCAGCTCTATTCTTTCCTCTGCTCAGCAGCTGGCTGTAAGCTGCTTTATTGACATAGCAGAGGACCACTGGGGAGCTGAGTTTATGTATCATTAAGACAGGAGCTTTTTGGAGAGGTTGTGAAGAAAGGGGAACCCTCCTCCACTGCTGGTGGGAATGTAAACTGGTACAACCACTCTGGAAAGCTATCTGGCGCTTTCTAAGACAATTAGGAATAGTGCTTCCTCAAGACCCAGCTATACCACTGCTAGGTATATATCCAAAGATTGTTAAGTACACAAAAGGGATACTTGCTCAACCATGTTTATAACAGCTTTATTTGTAATCGCCAGAACCTGGAAACAACCCAGATGTCCATCAACGGAAGAATGGGTACAGAAATTGTGGTATTTCTACACAATGGAATATTACTCAGCAATCAAAAAGGAGGAAATCATGAAATTTGCAGGCAAATGGTGGGATCTAGAAAACATCATTCTGAGTGAAATATCCCAGAAGGAGAAAGACAAACACGGTATATACTCACTTATATAGACCTATAAGATATGATAAACATAATGAAATCTATACACCTAAAAAAGATAATCAAGAGAACAGACATGGGGTAAGATGATCAATCCTCATTTAGAAAGACAGATGGGATGTGCATTGAACGTTTGACAGGAGTCTACTGAGCGCATCTGAAAGATTCTAACTAGCAGTGTTTTCAAAACAAAGACTTATGACTAAACCTTTGGCAGAGTACAGGGAATAATAAGAAAGAAGGGGAGTTAGTCTGATGGGGAAAGGATAGGAGCTCCACAAGGACCAAATATATCTGGGCACAGGGTCTTTTCTGAGACTGACATTAAACCAAGGACCATGTATGGATATAACCTAGAACCTCTTCTCAGATGTAGCCTGTGGTAGCTCAGTAACCAATTGGTTTCCCAAAGTGAGGGGAACAAGGACTATTTCTAACAGGAACTCAATGACTGTCTCTTTGGCCTCCCCACCCCCCAATGGAGGAGCAGTCCTGTCAGGCCACAGAGGAGGGCTTTGCAGCCAGTCCTGAATATACCTGATAAAACAGGATCAGACAAATGGGAGGGGGAGTTCCCCCCATCAGTGGACTTGGAAAGGGGCAAGGTGGAGATGAGGGAGGGAAGGAGGGACTGGGAGGGAATGAGGGTTCGGGACAAGGCTGGGATACAGAGTTAATAAAATGTAACTGATAAAAAAAAAAAAAAGACAGGAGCTTTTTAGAACAAGACTTGCAACCCTAAATTGGGGGGGGGGGCGGTACAGAAATCAGCATTTGAATTATGCAATTACCTTATGACTACATATCTCCATTTTGGTCTAATAAAAGGCTCTTTCTCTTACAATAACAAACTACATGTAATAATACTAAGTATGAAAATTATTAGGTAAGATAGACATTTATATATTTTAACACCCTTGAATAAAGTATTCCACTATCTATCATTTTTTGTCACACTAAACAGTTCAAGTTTAACTGTGAGACTATAACTACCTAGTCTTCATCTCTATCAAAGACTTAAGAAGGAATAAATATTACCTAATATGAAAGAAGTACAGGCAAGTAGCTTCTAAAATATAGAAATGAGAGAGATAATTGGCTGCTTTGCCAGTTTTCCCCAAATTCTTTTATAACATTGGAGCATCATCTTTAGCCTTCTGGCTCAGAATGTTTGACAGACTTTTCTGTGAAGCAGGAATTATAAAGGGCTTTCCTATGTTGTCCTTACAAAGCTCGGCAGTCAACTCTCCTGCATCCAGTATGTGCAGTTTGGACAGTGTTCTGTCTGTAATTGACCCAAGGGCATTTTTCACCCAGTGGCTAGCTTGCCACATATGAAGCCTTTGATACTGTTTGAAGTAATACGGGGGCACTGCCAGGAGCAGATCTGTCTCATGGTTAAAAAGCCTTAAGTTAATAAAATCTTTAATCGCTGTTTTCTGTAGATGTCTGAGGTTTTGGAAAACTATTTACCTATCTATCTCACCTGCATTATTTGTTTTTAGTTATTTATTTAAATCTGTTAATCTAGGAAATAAATTTTGTGATTGACCAAACTAGTATCTAATATTACCACGAGTTTGATTGTCTCACTGCTACCATGTACTTCTTACTTATCAAAATAATAGCAGCTTTCAAAAAGTCTAGAATTTAATATTGCAGTTTTATGAATTATTTAGGTACAATACCTTAGCATGTTGTGACAAAATATACTCTTAAATTTGTGTAATAACACAAAGAACTATTCCAATGATATATTTTTGGCTTTTTAACCTTTTTTGATCTAAAGATATATTTAATAATCTACCCTTTTATTTATCATTCCTATAACCAACCACCTTGAAACAATAACAAATATTTTTCACTACAAATATCCACCCACTCTTGGGAATGGGGCATAGTTTCCTTAAACTTCTTCCTGCTGCTTTGGGACATAGTTTTTCTTTTTGGGTGTAAGAAAATTGGGATATTGCCCAATCATAATAAAACATGCTGTGACTTTTGTTATCCAGTCTCTGAATGTTGAGAAAGTTGAGAGTTAACTGAAGTCCACAGTGCAACAGTCTGTGATGCTGGACAGTCTAGCTAACCATTTTGAAATTGTTGTGGATTCAGATTTTTGAGGAAGCAGTCTCATTGAGGCCATCGATGAGGTAGGATCACCTGGACTACTTGTCTTTTATGCTGTCTGGTTCACTTGCTCTGAATAATATTAACTTTCAAATGTATTACAAATTTTTGTATTAATATATGTATGGGTTGTGCACTGAGCAGAGTTCAGTTAAAGATGATTCTCTGTAAAATATATCTTTTTTTTTAAACGAGCTCTCCTTTCATTTATTTACTAGTTTATGAGTTTATGGTGCTGAGAATTGAACCGAGGGACTCATGTTTGCTAGTCAAACACTCTACCACTAAGCTATATCCCAGCCCCCTGTAACATATATCTTTATCTATGCAATTTTATAGAATGACATGATGAATCCTGAGGGATTTGTAGGCGAAGATTTATTGACCATGCATAGCTGAAGTCGTGGCTGGAGACATTCTCATGTCTCAGTCACTCTCAGAGCTGTTCCCATGTGAAGAGATCACACATTATGTTACTTGTCCTGTTTGATCATCTTGATTTCTTTCCTTCTGTCTGCTTCTAAGATCTTACAGAGGTCTTTCCCTGTCAAATCTGATTTCCAACAATTTGTATGAATATGCTTCTTTTGGTTTAGCGTATTCTTCTCCCCAAGGAACACAATTCCTTTTTTCCATTTTGGGATCATGACATCCTTAATATAAACAGGCTGATTTAGTTCACCAGTTTTTTTTTTGTTTGTTTGTTTGTTTGTTTCCATAATTGAAAGTCTCTCAGCACCTGTGCTTATTGTCTCATTGATGTTTAAAAACTTTAAAGTAATTGAAGCATAGTCTATTCTATCCCTGGGGAGACTCCTTACCCCCTTCTGTTCTGTGTGCATTTTCTTTAAAGCCCTGTTAGATTTCTCTACAATTGTCTACCCTGTAAGATTGAAAGATATATCTGTAACACTTTCTACGCTATATTTTCTAAAATATTGTTGTATTCCAATGGATATAAATGCTTAAGCACCATCAACCTCAATTTTCAAAGGCACCTCCAAGACACTCACTGTCTCTAGCAAATCTGTAACCTTAGAATCATGAATTTAAGGCAAAATCCCACTGGAATGCTGAATACAACCCTATGCCATGGTGCATATACTTCAGTTCTCCAAACTGCAAAATGAAGCCCATTCTCTGACCTTATTCCAAAGCAACACCAAACAGGATCTGCATTTCTACTTTAGCATACATGCTTTCATCCAGTAATTGAACCTTGATAATACACATATAAAATCCAGTCTGACGAACTTGGGCTATGGCTGAAGCCTTTTTATTCAGCATCACAGTGGGCTGCCATTCTGCAATTTCTTCAAGCCTTTATGTTTAAATGATATTTGTTGCATCATCTATGTTTCCAAATTAATATTTGTACTGATTGTACCACATGGTGCTTGCTTGGAGAAACAGTCTCATAGAGGATCCCTGTACCCTGATATATTTTGTCCTTGTGGGGCTCCTGTCCTCTCCCAGTCATAGTAACCCCTCCTTTTATCATATGATTCCATGCACTCTGCCAAAGGTTTGGTTATGAGTCTCTGCATCTGCTTTGATACACTGCTAGGAAGAGTCTTTCGGAGCCTTCTATGCTAAGCTCCTCTCCTGTTACTTGTTTTCTCCTACTTCCCATCACATTTGTATTTTTCAGTGAGGATTGATCATCTTACTCTGTGTCCTCTTTCTCGTTTATTTTCTTTAGGTGCACATATTTTAGTATGTTTATCCTATCTTATAGGTCTATATACCTGAGTATATACCATGTGTATCTTTCCGCTCCTGGGATATATCACTCAGGATGATCTTTTCTAGATCCCACCATTTGCCTGCAAATTTCATGATTTTCTTGCTTTTAATTGCTGAGTAGTATTTTATTATGTAAAAGTACCACAATTTCTGTATCCATTCCTCAACTGAGGGATATCTGGGTTGTTTCCAGTTTCTGGCTATTATGAATAAAGCTGCTACAAACATGGTTGAGCAAATGTTCATGTTGTGTACTTGAGCTTCCTTTGGATCTATGCCTAGGAGTCATATAGCTGGATCTTGAGGAAGCACTATTCCTAGTTGTCTGAGAAAGTACCAGATTGATTTCCACAGTGGTTGTACAAGTTTACATTCGCACCAACAATGGAGGAGGGTTCCCCTTTCTCCACAACCTCTTCAGCACTGGTGGGTGGAAGTGACTAGCTCTTTTACCTCCCCTCCACCCCCACCCCGAGGGAGGAACAGCCTTGCTAGGCCACAGAGGAGGACATGGCAGCCATTTCTGAGGATACCTGATAAGCTAGGGTTAGAGGGAAGGGGAGGAGGACCTCCCCTAGCAGTGGACTTGGAAAGGGTCAGGGAGGAGATGAGGGAGGGTGGAGGGGGTTGGGTCGAAATGAGGGATGGGGCTATGGCTGGGATACAAAGTAAACAACCTGTGATTAATATAAAAAAATAAAAATTAAAAAAAGAAAGGTAATGTCTTGTTAAATTAAGTAAATATGTTAGTTAATTGGTTACATAATTATTTCATAAATTATATGAAATGTAATATCTAAAGTGAAACACTTAAATGTAATATCTAATGTAAGACAGTTTTCTTTGGCATATTTTGTAACAAGAGACATTAACAATTTACAGAGTTTTATATAAAATAAATATGTTTAAAATATGAAAGCTTTGAAAACTTAAGTGTAGATGTTACAATGTCGATTTTCATATGTAAAAAAACAGAGGAATAAGTTTGAATTTGACAAGAGGACACATATAATTCACGAAAATTAAAGCCAGAGCAGCTGTCATAGTCAGCAACATGAGAGAATCATGGAGTTTGTAGCAGAGGGGACTTGTCAACAGTCTGTGTCGGGGTCTGTTTGAACACAGCTGCGGCTGGGACTTTCAAGATCACTCCCATCTGGATAGGACTACAGCGCTTCTGAGAGATTTTCATCAGAGACCATGCGACCAACAGAGTAGGTCAAACAGAAAGACAGATGGCAAAGGAAGTGGAAAACACTTGATATTTTAAATTATGAATAATTCTTACTTTCATGAATCTTTAAGGTTATCGTAGGATCTGAAATACCCCATGCTAACGAATGTGATTACAGCCTGGGAGAGAAGGCGATATATGGGAACGTTAAGTGTTTGCAAAGCTTTTTTAAATAAGGTGTTAAGGTACTGTCACTTTTTCTCCATTTGTGATTTGACCTGGAAAACAAAAATCACAATAAACATCCTTCTGTTTAGTTCCTTTATACAACTAATATTATTTTTTAATAATTGCAGACTGAGCACACATTTTAATATTTTCAGTAATAGTTTCCAATATATGAAAAATATAGTATTTTTATGTGTAAAATTCATATATAAGTCTAAAATATATTTTTAAACATGGAAAGCAAACCTCTTAAAGTTCATGTCTAAGCACTTAGTACAATCTTAATAGATTGTTGAGTTGTGAAGCTCATATTTCTATATCAAGTACATTTACTTTATATTGAAAAATGTTCTGATAATAAGAGCCACTGAAAACAATTCATACAAATTTATGGTATAAATATCATATGTAATATTAATATATATGTATACATATAACTCTATATAAATGCATATGTAAAAATTGAAATGCATCTCTTACAAATTATGTTTTTTTGTTTTGTTGTGTTTTTGGAGACTGATTCTCATTATGTGGAGAGTCTCATTATGTCGAC
>REGO01000437.1:550088-557588 GCA_010120015.1 Rhombomys opimus | reverse complement strand
CTAGAGCCCTAAAAGAATCCCTTGGCCCTAAATAGCCAGGAAAAATAAAGGATCTGAGCCCCCTCTCCCCACCAACCTTTCTCTCTCCTATTTAAGGTTCGGGATCTGGTGGAAGGGAAGTAGCAGGTAGAGGGAAAAACACCCCAAATAAAGAAGACACTGACAGGTGGCTTTATGTTTCATGCAATTTTGACTGCTTTTTCTTTTTTCTTTTTGGCAAGACAAAGCACAAGCTATGTAAAATATTTTAATTATAATATATGATAATGAGTCATTTTATCATATTTAAAAATGTATCATGATTTTTCAGAATAGTTTATGTGGTATCTTTTGATAAAGAGTCATGTAAATATTGAACATGATAGAGATCAACAATACATGCATACCATTAGTCCCAGCCAAATAAAAGCAAGTAATAAACTTTTGACAAATAGTGTCAGTGTAAGTGGACATTCAAATGAAAATATAAGTAGTACTCTAACAAACCAATCAAACAACATACTTTGATGTATTTTTTTGTATTTTGTGCAGTGATAAATTAACAATAACAAACTTAAATGTCAAAAGTTAAACAACGCAACTTTTCAGGAAATTTTAGAACCTTTTTAGAATAAAGTTTTCTACATAAAACTAAAATCCTTTTAAGCTATTTTTTTTATCATTACTTTACAATGAAAGTCACTTACAAAAGGAAATTGAAAAGCTTTATTTCATTGAAACAACAGAACTTTGCTTTAATAGGTACTCTTTTAAAATATGAATTGATGGCTTAGCATTAAGAACACTAACTACTATTTCAGAGGTCCTGAGTTTGGACGTTGATCCAAAAAACTCCTATAATCCTAGCTCCAGAGGACAGGAAACTTTTTTTTTTTAATTGACTCACAGTTGTACATACATGTCAGACATTTAAATAAAATCATACACATATTCATAAATAACTGAAAACTAACTGATAAACCTGAGAAGAGAATAAAATAATATATTGTATACATTTCAGATAGATAGCTTGTTAATACATAGAAAAAAACCAAAGTTCTACAATTAATAAAATAACCAATTCAATTTGAAAACTAGAAAAAGCTATGGGTATACATTTTCATAAAAATGGTAAATAATCTTATAAAATATATTGAAAATCATTAGAAGTTAGGGGAGAGCAATTTCATCTCCAAGAGATAATTCTATATACATATAAAATTGGTTGCAATAAAAATATGGAAAAACTAAATGCTTGCAAGAACAGAAAAAGTACTATCGCTCTTGAATTGCATTAGGTAATTTTACATAGTAAAAATGTTCCAGAAACATTTTGTGCCTTATTAAAATAAGCATGTACACATCAAACAGTTTAAATATTTTCTGTTTTTCTCTTCCCTTTGAGCTCCTAATTTTCAGACTTTTCTCTTTTCATTTTCCAAACAGTTCTTGGAAAGAGGTAAAATGTTCAGACTACATTGTAGAGATAAACAAAGATGGGTTAAATCAACTTATTGAAAAGATTCTTATTCAACTTACTAACAGTTAAGAAAAATATAACCTGTTTCCACAGCGATTCTGTATTGAGTACATATGGCATCTTTTTATATCAGTTTGAACCCATTAATAACAAAGTCTGCTCATCTATAATGTATCAGTGTAATATTAAAGATGGAGATCAGAGCCATCTCCTGCTATCATTTGACCAAGAGGGAGGCCAGTTTGTGTCTTCATCCATCTTTACATTCAGTGCCTGAACCTGTACATACCTGGGCGATGTCTTATAAATATGTCCTTTGTTTTTGTTTGTTTGTTTTTATTTTTAAATTATTATTATTTATTACAATTTATTCACTTTGTACTCCTTCTGTGGTCCCCTCCCTCATCTCTCCCCAATCCAACCCTCCCTCCTTCTTCTACCCCTATACAGCTCCCCTTGTCCGCTGCCTGATGAGACCTGATAGGCTGGGGTCAGATAGGAGGGGAGGAGGTCCTGCCCCATAAATGTGTCCTTTTGTCTCTAGGTCTGTGTCCGAGTGTCGGCCTCCAATAGAGGACTATGCTATTTCTTTTATTGAGCAGCACAAGAAGGAACACATGGGGAAAATGAAAGCTTTATAGAAATCTTTAATAGGGTTACACAAGATATTGTGTCTCTGATACTAACCCCAACCAATACAGAAAAGACTTGCATCATTACTTATCAAGCAATATAAACTATATTCAATGTTTTTAAAGCATATACTAGTAATATATTTACTTGTTTTTTATTTTATAATTATAGAAAATAGATTCTTTTTTTCATAAAATATATCCTGATTGTAGTTTCTCCTCCTTGTATGCCTCCCAGTTCCTCATTGTCTCCCATCAATTCGGGATCCACTCCCTTCTGTCTCTCATTAGAAAAGAACAGACTGCAAAGAGATTAACAAACACATATGACAAAATAAAGTAAAAGATGAAGCAAAAACTTTTATATTTAAATATTATGGTACAGCACAGTGGAGGGAAAAAATTATAAAGTTGGCAGTAGTGTCAGAGACCTGATTGTTCTCATAGTCAGTAATTCCATGAAAATACTAAGCTAATGACTAATGATGTTGAACATTGTTTCTTTATTATTACAATTTATTCACTTTGTATGTTGACTGTAGCCCCCTCTCTCATCTTCTCTCAGTTCCATCCTCCCTACCTCTGTCTTCTCGCCTTATGTCCTTCCCCTAGTCCACTGATAGGAGAGGGCCTCTTCCTCTTCAATCTGACCCTAGCATATCAGGTCTCATCAGGACTGTTGAGCATTTCCTTAAGTGCATCAATATTCATTCCTCTGTTGACAATTCTCTGTTTAGCTCTGTATCCCATTTTTAAAAATTGGATTTTTTAGTCTCTTGGTGTTTAACTTCTTGAGTTCTTTATACTGTCTGGATATTAGCCTTCTGTCAGATGTAGGGTTGGTGAAGATTGTTTTTCCCAGGCTGTAGGCTGCCATTTTGTTCTATTGACAGTGTCCTTTGCTTTACAGAGATTTTAAGTTTTTTGAAGTCTCATTTATTAATTGTTGATCTTAGAGCCTGGGCTGTTGGCGTTCTATTCATAAAGTTGTCTCCTGTGCGAATGAGTTCAAGGTTTTTGCTCACTTTTTCTTCTATTAAATTTAGGACATCAGGTTTTATGCTAAGATCTTTTGTTGACTTGAGCTTGAGTTTTATGCAGTGTGATCAGTACTGATTTATTTCCATTTCTCCTCATGTAGACATCCACTTTGAGATTCTACCTTACACCTATCATAATGGCTAAGATCAAAACTCAATTGACAACACATGCTGGCAAGGTTATGAAAAAAAGGGGAACCCTCCTCCATTACTGCCACTTTGGAAATCAGTATGGTGCTTTCTCAAAAAATTGAAAATAACACTACCTCAAAATCCAGCTATGTCACCCCTCGGTACATACCCAAAAGATGTTCCACCATACAACAAGGACACTTGCAAAACTATGCTCATAGTGGATTTAGTCATAATAGCCCCAAACTGCAAACAACCCAGATGTCCCTCAACTGAAGAACAGATAAAGAAACTATGGTACATCCATAAAATGGAAAACTATTCAGCTCTTAAAAACAAGGACATCATGAAATTTGCAGGCAAATGAATGGAACTAGAAAAGATCATCCGAGTAGCCAGGATCAGTCCGAGGTGGCTCAAACTCAGAAAGACACACATGGTATATACTCACTTATAAAAAGATATTATCCGCATAATACAGGATAATCATACGACAACTTACAGACCTAAAAGAGCTAAGTAACAAGGAGGATCCTGGGGAGGATGCTTAAGTTTCATTCAGAAGGCAAACAGAATAAAAAATGGAGGTAGCTGATGGGAGGGAACAGGACTTGAGCCTACCATAGATGTCCTATGAAAGACCCCACCCAGCATAGGATCGAGAAGATGCTGAGACTCACAGCCAAACTTTGGACAGAGGACAGAGAGTCTAATGAGAGAGTGGCGACACAGAAGATCCTGGAGGGGACAGAAGCTCTGCAAGAAGATCAACAATCTGGGCCCAGAAAGGCCTGTAAAGATTGATGCACCAAACAAGGACCACACATGGAGAGGACCTAGGCCTCCTGCTCAAATGGGCAGCTCAGTCTCCAGGTGCGTTCCTAGTAAGAGGAGCAGGGGCTGTCTCAGGCATGGAGTCTGTTGCCTGCTCTTTGATCACTTCTTCCTGGTGAGGCTGGCTTGCAAAGCCACAGAGCAGGAGGACGTAGCTAGCCCTGATGAGACTTGATAGTCTGGGGTCAGTTCGTAGGGGAAGAAGTCTCCTCCTTTCTAAGAAATAGGGGAGGGAAATGGGGGGGGGAGAGAAGGAGGGTGGGACCAGAATGAGATGAGGGAGGGGGCTGAGATCAGGATGTAAAGTGAATAAATTAAAAAATAAAAAGAACAAGTTTAAAAAAGAAATACAGTATTCTTTCTCCCTGGACACAGATTTGTTCTGTTGTTAATATGCAATCTAAATAAAAACAGCATCCATCTGACAGAGTGAGGTAGACCCTGTGGGATGAGGTATGTGCTGTCTTTATGCCATGCTAGATAAAAGACAGAGCCTTGAGGTTGCTGAGACTGGTGACCATCTTCTCAGATGAATGAAGAGAAATTCCAGGGGGAGAAAACATTGTGATTAGCCAGTTCAAGCAGGTCATCTGCTCCCTAGGTGGAAAAGGACATTGTTATCCATGTCATCTGTTGTCTAAAAAAAAAAAAAAAAAAACAGGATGTAGAACACAAAAAAACAAATGTTGGGTACTAACAAGGTTAGTGGGTACTGACCTTGCCTAGATATTTTCACTATATTCTAAAGCTTCTCTTGTCATTTGTCTCTTATCAAAACAGACACTGGAAAAAATAAAAGCATACTGAAAAAAAAAAAGAAAATACTAAGCTAATAGCATATATGCAAAGTAGCTGCTGTAGAAGCATGAAGGTTCTGTTCTTGCTGCTTCAGTCTTTGTGAACTCATACGCACCTTGCTTAGCTGATTCAGGGGGCCTTGTCCCCGTGCTGTACTCCATCTCTCTCCAGCTCATCTTACCCTCTTTCTGCCTCCTCTTCTATGGGATTTCCTAAGCTTTGGGGAGGGACTTGGAGGGCTTTGATGAAGACATCAATTTAGACTCTTTCTCTCTGCATATTGTCTGTCTGTGGGTCTCTATATCTGTTTCCAAGCCTCTCTGGTGATGACTGTATAACGAAGTCAGTGATCTGAGAATAATAGACTATCTTGAGAAATAACTTCATTGACTTTTTTTTTTTCTTGGCCTGTAGAGTTTGGTTTTACCCTAGATCTCTCTGCATTACCCAAGCAGTGTTTACCACCTTTTGTCCTAGCATATTTTGCAGGGAGAACAGAGTGTAGGTCAAACGTTTGTGGCTGGGTTGTGTTCACTTTTTTCTTTGGTAGTCTGCAGAGTACCTTCAAAGGGACAGAATGTAAAGTGAAAGCTCCTTGTGGGCACCAGCTTGACTTCCCCATTTTCAATGAGTTGTGTGTCAGTTGTCCTTGGCGATGTGGTCTGTATTTCCTTGGTGTCTGTTGTTATGCCTTCTTTTTCATTTCTGATTTTGTTAATTTGGATATTCTCCTTCATTGCTAGGTTCAATATTTATGGTAGATATTCATTATATAAGATTGCTTTCAACATATACTCGCTGTTTCCAGCTAATTACTATCATCATGCACATACATGCAAACATGCCTTACCCTTGGTTCAGGAGCATAGATGAGCACATAGTTTGAGATTGCTGCTATGTGTTAGCTTAGACTGTAAACGTTGGTTACATAGGAAATCCCAGACAAGTAAGGCTGCTTGTTAGATTGGTCTCTTAAAGGCAGGTTAAACAGTCAGGCTGAACACACAGTAGCATAGCAGCCCCAAGGCTTAAGTGATCTCAAGGGGTGTTATTTATTAACAGTGGCTCTGTGGTTGGGCAACAGCCCAGTCTCTTACGATCTCAAAAATATTTTCACCAACATGCAGTGGCATGTATTTTACAATAAATCCAAACAAGAAACAACCTGAATGTTTTCTGGTTGAATAATACAAATAACAACAAGACAAAAAAAAATTTCTTGGCAATGATAGCACTTAAGAAAGCAGAAAACTGTGAAAAACCTCAGCCATTTGCCTAACATTATTGATGTAACAAGATTGTTACAGTAAAGAATAAGTCAGATGATGCCACAATTAGAGACAGAAGTAAACAGGAATGAATCAAGTTGTATATAAAACAAAAAATGAGTAATGCTTGTAATAGAAATGTTTTGTATTTGTACCTTCTTAATGTCAAGGTCCTTGTTGTTTTGCAAGATGTCACCTTTGGAGAGCAGATTACAGAAAAGCACTAGTAATCCTTCTGTATTACTTGTTAAGACTTCATGTGAATAAAAAAAAAAAGTCTCAAGTGAAGCAGCATAATTAAAAAAAAAAAAAAGATTACACATCAACACAAAATATTAATAAATATGTATTATAACCAAGGGAGTAAAGATATTTTTAAATGGAAAATATACAACTAACAAGAATGTTAGGAGGAAATGACCCAACATTATTCTGTTAAAAACATACACATGAAGGGATGGAAACAATGGTTATCCATCTGAACAAGTTAGTTCTTTTACTGAAAATAACACAGAAACTCTTATTTAAAAAACATGTTCCAGGGTGGGGGGGCCAAGATGGCGGCGCCGGGAGAACAGCGTGTCTGAGAAGTGGGACAGCACTCTTTGTGCAGCGACCAGGAGACTGAACTCGGGGCTCTAAAACTGCAGCGATCATGTTTCCCAGGTGAGGGGAGGCTCCCACGGCATGGCAATCGGTCGGGTCCACTCTCAGGCCACACAGCCAGAACCTGGAAGAGAACCCGCCTAACGCAGGCTTTGGGTCTCCAGGCTGGTGCTGCAAGCCGGCGTGTCCCAATCACTCTCCCAGGCGGATTGGTGGGCACAAGGGTGCCTGAGACTGGGAGTCCCAGCCACAAGAAAACCCCATGGGGAAGCAAAGTTGCAAGTCTGATCATGGGTCACCCAGTCTTTCCCTGGAAGGTCTCCCTGCCGGAGGGTACCCGCTGCCATCACAACTGAGCTCCTGCTGCTCGCGGAGAGCAGCTGCGCGCCCAGCTCAAAATCCCTACTCCCTCTTGGGAGGAGGCAGGAGGCAGCCAATAGAATCTGCCACAGACCACATTGTCTGTACCCCAACCCGAGATCGGGGCTGAGAAAACCCAATCCTCTCAGGCACTCCCCCAAACGCTGCCATAACCCTGCCGCAGCAGAGCTGAAGGATAAAGAGGAGCACAGTGGCTTCACAGTGCCGGAACTCCAGTGCTGCCGGCTGCTCCTAGCAAACAAACTTCAGCTTGGGATCTGGGACTGTGGTCATTCTACACGTCCTGAGATTCTCCTGGGTCCAGAGCAATAAGGTCTAGCAGCAAGTTCTATCTCCGGCGCCCCCCCCCC
>REGO01000437.1:460291-511269 GCA_010120015.1 Rhombomys opimus | reverse complement strand
TGGAGAGGACAGGAACTCCACAAGGAGAGCAACAGAACAAGAAAATTTGAACACAGGGAACTTCGCAGAGACTCATACTCCAACCAAGGACTATTCATGGAGATAACCTAGAACCCTGACAATGCAGCCACTTCTGATGAGAAGTGATAGACTAAGATCAGAATGAAGGAGAGGAGGACCTCCCCTATCAGTGGTCTTGGGGAAGGGCATGCAAGCAGAAAAGGGGGGTGGGACCAGGAGGGGAGGAGGGAGGGGCTTATGGGGGGATTCAAAATGAATAAAGTGTAATTAATAAAAGTTAAATAAAAAATTAAAAAAATCAAGAATTGGAGAGTATCTGTAAGGAAATTATATTGTAATTATTAAAATCAACTCGACCATTCATCAGAGAGCAAAACACTACAGAATTGTATGTATAGAAAAAAATAAAGATGAAAAAAATGGGAAAAAAAAGCTAGATGATCTGTTTGTGAACACTGAGAAGGTCTGACTGAGAATAGGGCTTGGGAAAGAATTAGACAGAAGGATCATGACAGAAGCAAAATTGTTTACTTCACAATGTGGTCTACTAGCCTACGGGAAGTAAGAGCTATTCATGCATATTATTCCTAGTCAAAGAAAAATGTAATGAATTGCTAGAATGTTGGAAGTGTCATTGCTATTCTCTGTGCTGTTTCTCTGTGCTCTCCCTGTTATTTTTAGGCTTTCTTTATTTATTTATTTTTACTGAAACTACATCTCTCATGACAACCAGGATTTGTAGTCCAATAAGAAGACAGAACCCCTCAGTCACAAATATGATTTAGTGGTTCCCTGGGAACTATTGCTGAATCAATGATCTATATAATTTTCAGTCTTTACTCGGGAAGCTACTCTTTATAGCGAATATGAAGAAGAGAGGAGTTCTCACGGCAGAGAGCATGGAGTGGGTTCTGTTGATCTCTGGAAACAGACCCAAGCTACACAAACCTCTGTTAAGATTTGTCTGATCAGAGAATGCAGTAGAAGCACAGTAGGGAAGGGACATTCCTGGTGTGATTCCTAACTGGTAGCAGGCATAGTTTTACAGAAAGCAGCCTTTCTTAACACAATTGAGAAAACACTGATGCTCAAAGCAAAGCCAGAGCAACTGCAGGGAGGAGATAAAGGTGTTGATAAACCGTAAGCCCTCTGAAAGAGGACAGTCTATTGATCTGAGAGGGGACTCTTGTGGAGTACACAGAAAGGAGCTGTGGTGGAAATGGCAAGAAAGCAAACCTCAAGCAGGAGAAAAGGAGGCCATTCCTTTAAGTCCATTGCATGCAGGTTTGACACAAGGTCATAAGCAAAATGACTATAGAGATCCCTCAAAGGTTCAACAGTAAACGCATTTCTTCCTAACTCTAAGCTTCTGCTTTCTGATCAAAACTCCTTAGGAAATAAGGATGAGGTGTAATTTCATAAGCAGCTTTTAGTCAGTATTTGCGGAGGGAGTAAACTATAAATCTTTAATGAGTTCCATTAAGACTTTAAAGTCAATAGTGTAGTGCACAAATATGATCCAGAATTCTTTTCCATTAAATCTGTGTGTGGAAAACAAATATAATCTTATTTTACTTGTGTGTGTGTGTATGCTTGTTCATATGTGTTCACTTGTCTGAGGTGCATGTGACTATGTGTCTGTATGTATGTGTGTAGGCCCAAGTAGAGCGTGGAATATAATTTCCTAGGAGCCACTTACCTTGCTTTTGGTGACAGGTTCTTACTGGGATGTAAATATGGCTGATTAGCCCAGGCTCTCTTTCCAGCAAGCCCCAAGCATCTACCATTCCTTAACTTTATCTCCCCAAGTTATCTTATCAAAGTCTGCTTCCCAATCTGAATCACTACATTTGGCTTTTATGTGGGGACTGGGGACTGAACCTGGGCACCAATGCTTGTAGGAAAGCCATGTAATGACTGAGATATATTTTCATCACCTGTAATCTTTTGCCATTCACTGTCTTATGTTACTAAATGAAGTCATAATAATTGACCAGGAGATTGCTATTTCTTATTAATTTTAGAGCATAGACTTCATAAGAGTTACTGAAATGTATTTTGGGTTTTTTGCTGTCAATAAATATATATTTTTGTTCATTTTGCTTTGACACACCAAGAAAAATATTTTTTCTCATAAAATATTTCAATTAAACAAGATCTACCTTCAAATAATTTGAAAAAGTAAGTTGGTGTTTTAGATAAATTATAAATATGAGTTAAAATGTAAAATTAAATGCATGTGTCCATGCCTCAATTTCCTATTGAATTATAATTACAAACATGTTCTCTAACTTTCCTTAATTGCTCTAGAATTGATGCAATGTGGTTATTGATTTGTCGCATGAAAATAATGTATATGTACAGATAATATCAGAAGTATGTAACAGAATTAAAAGGAAAAAGACAAAGGCACTGGTGTTTCCATAGTAACAGCATGACTAGCCAGTTGTAACACCATGGTTACTGAAAAAGGCAGAGGCCTGTATTGAAAGCATAAAATTGTAAAATCAAAAGATTCACATTATGACTTTTGGCACGTGACTATAACACATGCATTCCTAATTCAGCTTGCCATCAAGACCATCTTTGTCCTTATGGAGATCAGTTAATGAAGACCTGGAGAGTTCTATGGTTTTGATTTGACAGACAACAGATGTTGCTGCAGTCTCTTGCCCTAAGTACCACGATATCCTGCTTGCTTCAGAGACTTGTGTGAAGGGGGAGGGTTTAAAACAGTGATTAGTGTAAAGTCGTGTTTGATGATGCATGGCTATGTTGCACTTCCTAGTAAGTAAAGAACAATCAATTAATTTGAAGAAAGTCAAAATAATTATAATATGAAGAAATTTTAAGACAGGAATAAGTCAAATATTTAAAGGTAAGTAATGGACTAACATTTTTTAAAGCTTTAAAACCCAATCAAAATGACATTACATAGCCTAACAGAACAAAATTAATATCATGTTAAAACAAATAACTCACTACTAATTAAATTTGGAAAAAAAAAAAAAAAAAAAAAAAAAAAACGTAAAATAATCTTTACAAATTTACAAGTTAAACTTTAGGGTAAGAATTTTACATACTTTTTGAAATTTTCACAAGTTACAAGAAAAATACAAACTTTTCACACACACACACACACACACATATATATATATACATATTTGAGGACTGCTGTCTTGCTGAGTGATATCAGATGTAAAACACACACACACAGACAAACAAACACACACAGATACACAGACATAGCGACACACACTCATACACATATACACACATATATACAGCCAGACACACACACACTCATACACACACAGAGACACAGACACACACACTCATACACAAACATACACATACATACGCATACACACACACACACACACACACACACCTCAATAAAGGAAAGAAGGCATCAAACATAAAATCTAATTTAGAGTGTAAATAATGAAATCTCCTTACCTGCCCACTCTACAATGTGACTACTTGAACAATAAAATCTACAGAATTCTTAGAAATTCTTAGGTCAGTGGAATGTCAAAAGCACATGGAAAAGTCTATATAATTTAAAAAATAAGAAATGAGCAAATCTTTTATCTACAAATGTAAAAAAAAGAAACACAATCAATAAATCCTATGAGTAAAGGAATCTGTGAAGGATACAGTCCGTATGAGAAGTAAATATCAATTAAAAGTACGTGTATTGATATCATTGAAAAGATACTGTCAGAGGAAATCAAGGAAAAGTGCTCAGTCAGTAGACTGTTTTCAGCACAGGTGAAAGTGTGAAGTCCTGAGTTGCACACAGCACCCACTCCTGTAAAGAGGCCTGAAGTGGTGGGCTTCAGACCCCAGCAGGACGCAGAGTGAGAGCATTGCTGGCGTTTGTTTGCCAGACAGCCTAACCAAGAAGCAGGTCTCAGTACCCAGGGAAGTAACACAGCTAAAAAAAAACACAAAGAGTCCATCACAGAAGGACACAGGGGCTGACCACTGGCTTCTGCAGGCACATAGTCTACATGAAACATCACCTGTGTGCATGTATTTCCAGACTCAGCTGTGCATATGAGTACATACACATACATGGAGGAAATATTGTGCTCATTACATTTTAAATGTTTAATTAGTTACACCTGATGTTTGTGATAAATAATTGTTTTGTAATCATAAAATATATTTGACTATGACTTTTATATAATTAGGACTTTGTAATGCTTTTATTTTACATTATTATGGCAGGGTCTCATTTAGTCTTGAATACCCTATGTGGCTAGGAATGGCTTTGAACTCCTGTTTCTCCTTCCTCTCCTTTCCAGGTGATGTGGTTGCAGGTGCCTTACTTGTTATATGATTATTATTTTATTTATTTAGTTGTTTAATGGGTGTTAGAGTTTCATTTTGTGCCAGACTGGCTTGATTTGAAATTGTCTTACCTCTTATCTCTGCCTCCTGTATACTTTCATTTTACATAAAGAGGATGTCAACCTTACAGCTATATAAAGAACTTTGTAGCTTAAACTGGAAAAAAATAAAATAAAAAAGAGACGTATAAAAATAATTTCAATATAATCCTAAAAATCAATGAATGAGCTGAGTCTGCTTGTGCAGCTGTTGAGTTCAAGGCCATCCTGGTCTACATAGTGAGTTCCAAGCAAGTAAGAGTTACAGGCTGAATTCCCTTTCTTAAAAACAAAAAACAGACAAACAAAAAATGCCAAACAATAATCAAATCCATCTAAGAAGAAAGTCAAATAGTCTCATTGTTAATAGAGAACCAATTGTCTTTTGTAAATAAATGGCTAAAGATTAGCAAAAACGAGGGAGAAACAAGAGATATATCTATTTGATAACCATTGTGTATCAAATTATCCCTATTTGGGATTTCAAAAACTTCTTCCTAAGTCTCATAGCTCAGTAAAATGTCAGGGTAGCTAACTGAGTGGTGAGGGCTTTTGAAACCTGAAAGCAGTCCCCAACACTTCCTCCATCAAGGACAAAGCTGACATCTTTCCCAAAGCATTGAGCCAAATGAAGAGCAAGTATCAAAGTATCTAAATCTTTGCTTTACAGAAGATTTTCAGTTTCATGAGGTCCCATTTATTGATTGTTGCTCTTAGAGTCTGTGCTGTTGGTGTTCTGTTCAGGAAGTTGTCTCCTGTGCCAATGAGTTCTAGGCTGTTCCCCACTTTTTCTTCTAACAGATTTAGAGTATCTGGTTTTATGTTGAGGTCTTTGATCCACTTGGACTTTAGTTTTGTGCAGGGTGATAAATATGGATCTATTTTCATTTTTCTGCATGTAGACATCCAGTTGGTCCAGCACCATTTGTTGAAGATGCTGTCTTTTTTCCATTGAATGGATTTGGCTTCTTTGTCAAAAATTGAGTATTCATAGGTGTGTGGGTTTATTTCTGGGTCTTCTATGTGGTTCCACTGATCCTCCTTTCTGTTTCTATGCCAATACCATGTAGTTTTTATTACTGTTGCCCTGTAGTACAGCTTGAGATCAGGGATGGAAATACCTCCAGATGATCTGTTGTTGTACAGGATCGTTTTGGAGATTCTGGGTTTTTTGTTTCTCCATATGAAGCTGAGAATCTTTTTTTCAAGGTCTGTAAAGAATTGAGTTGGTATTTTGATGCGAATCGCATTGAATCTGTATATTGCTTTTGGCAGTATGGCCATTTTCACAATGTTAATCCTACCAATCCATGAGCACGGGAGATCTTTCCATCTTCTGAGATCTTCTTCGATTTCTTTCTTAAGAGACTTGAAGTTTTTCTCAAACAGGTCTTTCACTTGCTTGGTTAGAGTCACACCAAGGTACTTTATGTTATTAGCCGCTATTGTGAAGGGTGTTGTTTCCCTAATTTCTTTCTCAGCCATTTTGTCTTTGGTATACAGGAAGGCTTCTGATTTTTTTTTAGTTGATTTTGTATCCTGCCACTTTGCTGAAGGTGTTTATCAGCTGAAGGAGTTCTCTGGTTGAAATTTTGGGGTCGCTCATGTATACTATCATATCATCTGCAAATAGTGACACTTTGACCTCTTCCTTTCAGATTTGTATCCCCTTGATCTCCTTTAGTTGTCTTATTGCTCTGGCTAGGACTTCAAGCACTATGTTGAAGAGATATGGAGACAATGGGCAGCCTTGTCTTGTCCGTGATTTCAGTGGGATTGATTTAAGTTTCTCTCCATTGAGTTTGATGTTAGCTATAGGCTTGCTGTATATTGCCTTTACTATGTTTAGATATGTGCTTTGTATCCCTGATCTCTCCAATACTTTAAACATGAATGGGTGTTGAACTTTGTCAAATGCTTTTTCAGCATCTAAGGAGATGATCATGTGGTTTTTCCCCTTCAGTTTGTTTATGTGGTGGATTACATTGATGGCTTTCCGTATGTTGAACCACCCTTGCATGCCTGGGATGAAGCCTACTTGGTCATGGTGGATGATATCTTTGATATGTTCTTGGATTCGGTTTGCAAGTATTTTATTGAGTATTTTTGCGTCAATGTTCATAAGAGAGATAGGCCTGAAGTTCTCTTTTTTTGTTGGATCTTTGTGTGGTTTAGGTATCAAGGTGACTGTGGCTTCACAGAATGAGTTTGGTAATGTTCCTTCTGTTTCTCTTGGAAAGGGGCACAATGGTGATGAGGGAGGGAGGGAGGGACTGGGAGGGAATGAGGGTTCGGGACACGGCTGGGATACAGAATTAATAAAATGTAACTGATAAAAATAAAATAAAAAAAGAGAAAAAAAAAGTATCTAAATCTGTAGGGTCATTCTCATTCAGACCAGCACACTCTGCCAGTGGCTGAAAGATTATCTACATACACACTTTAAAGAAACAGTTTAGTGCCCACCATTTGACTACAATTTCATGATTTCCTTGTTTTTAATTGCTAAGTATGATTCCATTGTGTAAATGTACCACAATTTCTGTATCCATTCCTCAACTGAGTGACATCTCTGTTGTGTCCAGATTCTGACTATTAAGAACAAAGCTGCTAAGAACATGGATGAGTAAATGTCCTTGTTATATACCGGAACATATTGGATATATGCGTAGGAGTTGTATAGCTGGGTCTATTCCTAATTGTCTGAGAAAGAGCCAGATTGATTTCCAAAGTGGTTGTACAAGTTTATATTCCCACCAGCAAAGAAGGATGGTCCCCCTTTCTCCACATCCTCTCCAGCTGTCACTTGAGTTTTTGATCTTAGCCATTCTGATGGGTATAAGGTGAAATCTCAGGGTTGTTTTGATTTGCATTTCCCTGATGACTAAGGATGTTGAGCATTTTTTTAAATTTATTTCCTTATTTTTTAATTTTTTTGAAAGCAAACATTTTTTATTTTTTATATTAATTACAGTTTATTTACTTTGTGTCCCAGCTGTAGCCCCCTCTCTCAATCCCTCCCAATCCTACCCTCCTTCCCTCATCTCCTCCCTGCCCTCCTCTATGTCCACTGATAGGGGAGGTCCTCCTCCCCCTCTATCAGACCCTGGTTCATCAGGTCTCATCAGGACTGGCTGCAGATGTCCTCCTCACCCCCTGCCATGGCCTAGCAAGGCTGCTCCTCCATTGGGGTGGTGTTGGGGTGTCAAAGAGCCTACCACTGAGTTCATGTCAGAGACAGTCCCTGTGAAAGCATTTTAAGGGAGAATTCTTTTTGACAGTCCTTTGATTAGGGCAGAGTTAACAAGAAATAGTCCACAAGGGAGTTACAAAAGACTTCTTGATTTGTTTTTGAGTTTTGTATTTTTTTCCTTTTTTGCTCATTATATCTTTGTCCACTTAATTTATTAATCTACATCACCTACAGTAATTTAAAAGAATCAAGGTTTTTTTCTAGTTGAGTCTCATAGAACTGACACAATGCAGTGAAACAGACAAAAATTTACAATCAGTTACAAAATATTGAGGAGTCACAATGTCCATTGTTGTTGTATGTGAACTGCCGTTCGCAGAGAAATTCAACTCTGACTTGAGCACACTGCGTTCATTCATTGTGACAGATGTTGGCCTGCAACAATCCAGCTGTGGTTCGGTGGCCTTATACCGCACTTTCTCTATACGTAACAGCCCTTCTCAGATGTTGTATTAATGTGGTCTTCAGTGAGTGGAAAGAAAACAGTAAATTTAGCCAGAAGTGTTGAACTTTTGAATCTAGCATTTTAAGCCTTAACATGGATTAACTTTTACTTAAAGAAAAAAAAATATAGAAATTCCACTTATTGGTAAATTGTGCACTATTATTGATGCTAAATGTTCCAAGCATAAAATTCCATAGAAGGCATTTTATTCTGTAACTCTTCCTTCCTATGTATATAGAATATATGCTCAGTATTCTTAAAAACCACTGGCAATATTTTGCTAGATTATAACCACTGCTTCAAACCTTAGGTCTGAATACCATCCCTGATAGTTCTCTCTCTGGCATTGACTCCTTATTTTTTAATTTTAAGTTAATTTTTTTTACATTAATTACAGTTTACCAGGTTTGTAGCAGTTTTATTTGTAATGGCCAGAAGCCGGAAACAACCCAGTTGCCCCTCAACTGAGGAATGGATACAGAAATTGTGGCACATCTAAACAATGGAATATTACTCAGCAATGAAAAAACAAGGAAATCATGAAATTTGCAGGTAAATTGTGGGAACTGGAAAACATCATCTTGAGTGAGGTATCCCAGAAACAGAAAGACACACAGGGTATATACACACTCATAAGTGGATATTAGACATATAATAGAATAAACCTACTAAAATCTGTACACCTAAAAAAACTAATCAAGGAGTTTATTCACTTTGTATCCAAACTGTAGCCTCCTCCATCATTCCCTCCCAATACCTCTCTCTCTCTCTCTCTCTCTCTCTCTCTCTCTCTCTCTCTCTCTCTTTCTCTCTCTCCCTCCTTCTTTTCCTCCCATGCCCCTCCTTAAGTCCACTGATAGGGGAAGTCCTCCTCCCTTTCGATCTGCCCCTAGCCTGTCAGGTCTCAGGACTAGCTACATTGTCTTCTGTGGCCTGGTAAGACTGCTCCCCCCCCCCAAGGTGAGGTGATCAGATGAAAACAGTGGTTGAGCATTTAAGTGTTTCTCTGCCATTTGATATTACTCTATTGAGAATTCTCTGTTTAGCTCTGTACCCCTTTTTTAAATTGGATTACTAGATTTGTTGCTGTTTATTCCAGAAACAGAACAGATGAAATATACTCACTTAAAAATTGATAATAGGCATATAATACAGGATAATCATACTAAAATCTGTACATCTAAACAAGCTAAGCAAGAAGGAGGACTCTGGATAAGATGCTCAATCCTCAATCCTCAGAGGAAGACAATGCAGACAGGCAAAAAGGCAAATGGGATGGGCACTAGAAGAAGATGAAAACAAGTAACAAGACAGGAGCCTATCAAAGTGGGCCTCTGAAAGACTCTAACCAGCCTGGTATTGAAGCAGATGCTGAGACACATAGCCAAACTTTGGGCAGAGTGCAGGGAATCTTAGGAAAGAAGGTAGGGGATAGAAATACATGGAGGGGACAGGAGCTTCACAAGGAGATGAAAAGAACCAAAAAAATCTTGGCCCAGGGATCTTTTCTGAGACTGATACTCTAAATAAGGACCATGCATGGAGATAACCTAGAATCCCGCTCAGATCTAACCCATGGCAGCTCAGTTCCCAAGTGAGTACCCTACTAAGGGGATCACAGACTGTCTCTGACATGAAATCAGTGGCTGGTTCTTTGATCACTTCCTCTTGAGGAGGGAGCAGCTTTACCTGACCATAGAGGAAAACAATGCAGCCAGTCCTGATGAGACCTGATGTTTAAATATTCAACAGGACATTTGCTCAACCATGTTTGTAGCAGCTTTATTCATGATAGCCAGAATCTGGAAACAACCTAGATGTCCCTCAATAGAGTAAAGGATACAGAAATTATGGTACATTTACACAGTGGAATACTATTCAGCTATTAAACAAGGAAATCATAAAATTTGAATGGAAATGGATGGAAGTAGAAAAGATCATCCTGAGTGAGTCAGCTCAAAAGCAGAAAGACACATGTAGTATAGACTTACTTATAAGTGGATATTAGGCATATAATATAGGATAAACACACTAAAATCTATAGCCCTAAGGAAGCTGAACAACAAGGAAGACCCTGGGGAAGATGTTTCATCCTCATTCAGAAGGGCAACATCAGAAGCAGGAGAAGACAGGGAACATACCACACAGGGCCTGTGAAAGAATCTACTGATTGGGATATCAAAGCAGATGCTGTGACTCATAGCCAAACTTCTGGCAGAGTGCAGGGAATCTTATGGAAGAAGGGGAGATAGAAAAACCCAGAGGGGAAAGGAGCTCCACAAGGAGACAAACAAATCCAAAAGATCCTGGGATCAGGGGGTCCTGCAGAGAGAGCTGTTCCAAACAAGGACCATGCTTGGAAAGGACCTATCCCCTCGGCTCAGATATAGCCCATGGGCAGCTCAATCTCTATGTGGGTTCCCTAGTAAGGGAATAGGGGCTGTCTCTTACATGGTCTCAGTGGCCTGTTTTTTGATCACCTCCCCCTAGGGGTGCAGCCTTGTCAGGGCACAGAGGAAGAATATGTAGGCAATCCTGATGATACTTGGTAGACTAAGGTCAGATATAAGGTAAGGAGGACCTTCTGTATCAGTGGACTAAGGGAAGAGCATAGGTGGAGAAGAGGGAAGGAGTGTCGGACTGGTAGGAGATGAGGGAGTGGGCTACAGACAAGATACACACTGAGTAAATTGTAATAAATGGTAAAATTAATAAATAGGTAGCTTCAAGATTAATACTTGCACAGATTCCAATATTCCAAATTCTTTTAGTAGATGACTCTAAGTACATATTTTGTTGAAATTCTTGTTCTTTGTGCTTTTATTTAAGTTGTATTTCAGGCTGAAATCCACATAGAATTCTTCTGTGCAGGCAACCTGTCCTTTTGTGCTATACAATTTAACCTTTGTCATTGGACTATTAATATAAAATGAGTTTATTTGACGTCTCAGGCTAAAATATGAGCAAGATTTCAGATGCTGAAAATAAGAGGCCTGTGTTCAGGAGAGTAGGTGGAGAGACACAAATTGTGCCTGTACAGGTCGATAGTCGTAGCTTTTCGGTAGCTGCACAGATGTGGGAGGTGGCATTAGTGTGGGCAGTCATAAACCTCTTCATGACTTCATAACTTCATGACATAAACTTGTACAACCTGTGAAAAATCTTGATGTTTGTACTTGGATTGAGAAAGCATTTAAATCTGCTAAACAAGTTTGATAATATAATGTAATTAAAAATTTAGGACTTATAAATTATACACATCACCTCACTGAAGTGAAAAAAAAAACCATTCTTTTCTAACTCGGAAATGTTTGTCTTATCTAATAATATGTGAATATGTGAATTCATCCACTAAAATGGATTAATTCTTTTGGAATAATTTTTGTCACTCTTAGGGAAATATTATATTGGGTTAATATAAACAGCTTTTCCATTACGACAAGAAAAACATTATGGATACTTTAGTAACATTTTTATTTGATTTTATTTAGAGAATTACACTGCATGAATTTAAAACATAACTTGGTTATAAACTGTAATTTTTAGTTAAGTTATATCAGTACCTAAAGGTGAAAATGTGAAATAAATGGTAAGATATTTATCTCTATTAATAACATTGAGGAAAACAAACTCACAAAAAGGGTTTGTGGGAAGCATCTGGCCACAAAAATGCTGAAGTGGCCAACAGGCTACTAGCCGTGTCTGCTCTGAGCTGTCTGGGCAGGCAACAGTTTCCGTGTCCCTTCCTTTGAGGAAACAGCCCTGTGCATTCAACATACAGTCTCCCTAGTGCTCAGCTGTGAGCACAGGGATGTGTGCTTCCTATAATAATCTATAGTGGACACAGTATATTGAGAGCAGTTCACTAACAAGCATGTCTTACAGAAGGGGTGCTGTGAGGGTGAGCAAATCCAAAGACAGATATATAGTTTGCAGTTAAACTAACTATGCTTTTCCACTATATTGTTTTATATATATATATATATATATATATATATATATATGTATATATATATATATATATAATAAATTGAAAGAGTCATTGTATTTCTCAAAATATGTCTTAAAATTATTTTCAATGTGATATCGGTAAAAACTATATGCTAAATGTCTCAAAATAATCAGAAACTTCTCCTTTGAGAAATTTTATATATTAATTTAAAAATGTCTCCTCTATACATAATTCAATCATAAAATAATAGTTAATTGGAAAAATTAAAAGTCACAAATTCAGAAGGACAGAATGAAATGTTATTCCTGATATCTGCTTATCATTAAGAACTGGCCCATAGCTTAGCTTAATTTCTAATGAAAATCATAATGAACAATTACCTATATCTGATGAAAAATACCCAATTTTGGAAATAACCATTTCATTTAATTTTTTCTATTTGTATCTCCTTATTTTTTTTAATTTCTGATATAGTTCACTAAAGCCCTTTCCAACTTTCAAAAACCAGATTTTTTTTTAGGATTCTACATATACTTTGAAGAGATACCAGCCCTCTTCTCTTAATTTATCAAAATATAATGTGAATTCAACAATTTAAACTAAACATTGAATGAAGCTTTGATCACAAAGGGCTGATTACACTTTTATTTCCTGTAAAATTTTATGTATTCTGTTTATTTATTCATCTTCCTTCCTTCCTTCCTTCCTTCCTTCCTTCCTTCCTTCCTTCCTTCCTTCCTTCTTTCCCCTTCCATTCTTCCTTCTTTCCTTCCTTCTTTCTTCCTTCCTTCCTTTATTTATTTGCATAAAGGTCCTCTTGTAGTTCAAACTGAACTCCAACTACTTACTCCTAATCTTCCCTCTTTGTCCTCACAAAAGGCCTACTTTACCATGACTACATTAAATTTGTGTATCTCACTTAAATTTCTACAATAAGCTTCTTCCGACATATATGAAATAAAAATTGCAGCCATTGTAGATATCTCTTAGTGTCATTAATGAACCATAAGCCGTACATGTATTCAGATGGGTTTGTTTTATCGAGAATGCTGAGCTGTTTTTTGACATGATTAGCCATGTTCTTTCTCTTTCTATACTTCTCAATTACACTTGGAGTATGATCAAAATATTTTTATTAACATTTTCCTGGTGTGTTCTTTGCTGGCCAAAATTTCAGGTTGTGTTTGATGTACTCAGCAGTTTAAGGCACACAAGGTACTAAGGATATTTTTATCAGTCTCATCTGAAAAATGATTTGTTTGTCAGAATCACTGTCTTATTTAAATCTCTGTGAATGTATCCTCCTCCTCTGCCTTCTCCTCCTTCCCACTTCTAACACTTCTACTTCCTCCTCCTTCCCCTTCTTTTAAAACTTCCTGAGACATAAATTACTTTTGAATACAGACATTGACATTGCAACATTCCATTTTGGCATGTCTAGAGGGATTATGTTTATCCCTGTAACTAATACAATCAAGGTACTGTGACTTAAAGGATTCCTTGACTAGTAGGGCATGCTAAAGCATTTGGCACCGCTGACTTAGCTCACTGACACGAACTAATGAATTTAATAGCTCTGTCAGACTGCCTAGCTACTTCTCTGAGAGATGGGACAAGGCATTTTACACATCATTGGCTGTAGATATAATTTGGTTTTGTTTCTATCGTATCTTAAAGGAGGACTGATCTTCAGGGATTCCCATCAGTTCTTCATTCAATGGCTATTTCCAATATAAGTGGGAAACATAAAAAGAACATCTTTAAGTATCACTGAACTGCAGTTAGCTGCATATCAAGTTACTTGCACTTTTTGGCAGCTTCCTGCAGTATAGCAATGTTGTTCCCTGCCATTAACAGATGGAGTCTCAACGTGAGAATTGCTGCTGTAAAATCTGCAATATGTTAGGTTAAAGATTAAGTGAAATCAATGTTGAGGGTACTGGCACATCATATATTTCAATTGTATGTACTCTGCCAATTACAAGCTTCATGAATTTACTTATTAAAGATGAAGATTTATGATAAAAACTTCAACATCACAAAGGTGTTCCATGGCAGCAAGCTTATGTCCCTGAGGTGAGTGGCAGATGCCATGGAAACTACACAGCAGCTTGCTTCCCTGCTTTTCAAATTGCAGATGTACAAAACAAGAACATTTTTATGGGTGGTTGTTAAGATCGATGAAGCAAAAAGTTGACAGCTTTTAAAATATTTTAACTGTGTATAATGGCATATATTAGTACAGCAACGTCAGTAATTTTTATCTCTTTCCTGATAAATGGCTTAATCTCAAACTGAAAAATCATAGTTCATTGTAAAAATTGCTTGAAATAGTGAGATATTCATTTTCTAATTGGGCTTAAACTCCAATTAGTTCTATAACAACACAAATGACACAATTATCAAATTAGACTCATATTAGATAACTTTCCAGTTGCAAATCTGTCATAATAGTTTTTAAATTCAATCAGTAAAGAATGATTCAAAGACAGCCGGGAGTCTGAGAAATTCCTCACTTTGGGTATCAGATACATGATCTACGGCTGAAACAATGATTCCACATAACGTCTAGCAGTGACATAGCTTCTTTCAAATGCCAGGAAGCACCAAGACTGTGAAGCAACTTTGCTTGGTATTCTAACTTTTTATAGCTTATTTGATATTGCAATACACCTCATAATTTCATAGTTTCAAAGTTCATTTTGCAAAAACAATGCTGAGGTAAGGTCATCCTGCCTAAACTGTTCACAACACAGTTTTCTTATTACAAAATACCTTATTCATAGGAGATTGACTGTTAGACATTGTGTGAAAAAATTAGGTATGCACATTGGTCTTTTTGGCTTCCAGGTACATACTTAATAGCAGACATATTTACCCCTTTTTTCTCTGCAAGGTAGCTGAAGAATAGTAATATATTTTTAAGGAATGGTATGACTCTGGAAAAAAAAGAGTATTTCTTTCTTTGACTTTTGAAGAAAATGTATATATTCAGCAAAAGAAAAAAGTAAGTATAATTATATTAAGTCATTCAATAACTTTAATTATATTAAAAAGAACAAAATTCTAGAAATATATTTGTTTAATTTATCACTTGCATTGCAAAAATATTATGTACAGTAAACTCACATTTTATGAATTATTTTTAATTTTAAGACAATAACAATGACAAATGATATAGAATTTCTGAGTTTAAATCATATTGAAGACATTATTTCTTCTGTTTCAATTACAAAAATGTCAGAATATGAGACTCGCACTTTATAAAAGCAGTATTTGTCAGTCATCATCCTCTTATTTATATCCCATGGATACTGAAAATATGTGTTTTGTACTGTGTATCATATTAAATATTAGAAACTTTCATAGAATGGTGATCAAATTCACTTCCTACCTGCTCCTAGCATAATTTCTAACAAATCCACCTCATACTTTCCCATTCTCTCTCTTCTCTCTCTCTCTTCCCCAGTCTCCCTCTTTTTCCTAGATAACCGAGGAGTCCAATTTGTGCTGCATCTGAAGCCATCCACTGGAGCATGTTTTATTTTTCTATTATTATTAGTAGTAGTATCTAACATTTATTTACCTTATATCCCAGTTTTAGCCTTCTCCCTCTTCTCCTCCAGGTCTCAACCTCCCTACTGTTCCCTTCCTATCCCTCTTCTCTACTTCACTGATAAGGAAAGTCCTCTTCCCTTACTGTCTGACCCTAGCCTATCAGATCCTATCAGAACTGCCTGGATCCTCTTCCTCTTTGTGCTGGCTAGGTCCTCCCACCAGGAAGAAGTACTCAAGGAGCAGGTAACCGAGTTCATGTCAGAGATAGTCTCCTCTCCACTTACTAGGGAACTCACATGGAGAATGAGCTGTCTATGGGCTACATCTGAGCAGGGGTCTAGGTCCTCTCTATGTATTGTCTTTGGTCTCTGCAGTACACCCTGGGCCCTGCTTATTTTTGGCTTTTTGTGTCTCCTTGTGTGGTTCCCATCCCCTCAGGGTTCTTTTACATCCCCTTCTCTCATAAGACTCCCAGTCCTGTGACCAAATATGTTCATAGTCGCTTTGTTCATAATACCCAGAATCTGGGAAAAAACAAACAAACTTGATGTCACTCTGCCAAAGAATAGATACAGAAATTGTGGTACATGTACACAATGAAATACTACTCAGCTATTAAAAACAAGGAACTCATGAAATGGATGGAACTAGAAAAGATCATCATGACTGAGGTAACCCAGAAGTTGAGAGACATTCATGGTATGTATTCACTTATAAGTAGATATTACTCAAACTATTTTCATACTAAAATATACAGACTAAAAGAAGCTAAACAACAAAGAGGATCCCTTAGAAGATCCTTCATTCTCACACAGAAGGGCAAACAGGATAGACACTGGAAGCAGGGGAAGAGAAGGAACAGGACTGGAGGCTACCACAGAGGTTCTCTAAAAGACTCCAACCAGTAGGGGTTCAAAGCAGATGCAGAGAGCCACTGGAGCATCTTTAACTTTACCAGGGATAATGTCCTTAAAGAAAACTTATTTTCTCTCTGCTTCTTCTTCCATAATGGTTTCTGGGCTGTGAAAGAGGAGGTGTGCTGTAGTCAGCCCGTTTATTACTGAGCATGTCACTGAATAGACTTTGATTTGTTGTAGATTTCTACACTAACTGTTGTCCACTGCAGGAAGAACAAATCTGTTGAGTGCCGAGAGCTGTGGTAATATAATAACATAGACACATGAACTTAGTTGTTTGATACTATATCCTTTTAACTAATTAATTATACTGAGTTCACATCTGAGGCCTGTGAGCTATCCAGCCGTGCATTCTTGGTCAGATTTCCATTTCTTGCTATGTTACACTTATTAAATTATTTCATTTGGTTTGTCACTGTATAAAGTTATTATCATAGATCTGTAACTTTTGCTACCATGAACTCCAATGAACGCCTTAGCTTTTTCTAATTGCGATCATCAAGTTCTAGTGACTGTCTTTGAAATTGTGCTTTTCATGTTAATCAAATAGGGTAAAAGCAATGTCTATGGTTTGCAGCCATAATTCATGTTAACCTATTCCCTTTCTGCTGATTGGTGGCTCACCGTAATTTGAACCCTGGTGCTCTTATCTTTTACCCATGTAGTTCACTGTGATTCTACCACACTTAACTCAATTGTTCTCTGAACAGTGCCCAGGGCAATCTAGGGTCATGAATGAGTCACTTGAAACTGAAAAGAGTAACAGAACAACTGCAAATTCCACATTATATTTAGAAAATATTGGGTGGGGCCTCTTGCCAAGACCCAGTCCAGGCAACAACTATATTGGAAGAACAACCACAGTGATTTCAGAAGGCAGTGGGCATCTGAAGCTCATGTTGTCTGCAATAAAATTCCTGGGACTCGGAGAATCTAGAAGCATGGAAGAGTGAGTCAAAACATTTAAGAATTGGGCTTGTAGTATCCCAGGTAGTAATGGATAACTGGATATCACCTTGAGGTAATATTCAAATGTGTTAAAGCCCACTGCCTGGGAGAATCTCTGAGGACCTCAAATATACTGCTGGGAGGAAATGTATTTGCCACTTTAGGGCATTTGTTTTTGCTAATATTGTTTGTCAAATTGACTAGAATAGGAATCAATTACATGGTACAGAAGCCTTTAGGCAATCTTCTATGAGATGTTATTTGAAGCAGAAATACACAGTGAGTGAAGGTTTCATCTTCTCTTGGCAGACCAGATAAGAGGTGGTAAAAGAAGATCATCTTTTGCTTGCTTTGTACACTCTAGCTGGCAACTTCATCTACCCCAGTGCTGCTACAATCCTTCTGTGGTAAAGCAGAACACAGCTTCTTCAAGCTTCCAATGTGGAATGAAGACCAGTGGCCCTCCAAGAATACTCAGTGACAGACTGGGACTGTGGAAGCACACACCCTCATGGTTGAAACTAATTAGTATGTGTCCTTTCTTGATCAAAGGAGTGATTTTTGGATTAGTCATATTCTTTAAAATATCCTTATATCCACTTTAAGAATAATGATAAATATTCTTATTATACGTTCGTTTTATCTATTCCTCTAGCAAATCTTTACTACTATAGCATTAAGTAATCTGATAAATAGAGAGCTCACTATCAGAACAGGAAGGCTACTGAGTTCTGGGCTGAGTTAAATCTTTGCAGACCATCTACTCACTCGGGGAGTGTTCTAGTTTGTTTTCAATTTTCTGTGATGAACATTGTAACCAAAAGCAGATTTAGGAGAAAGTATTTATGCATTCACAGATCACAGTCTGTCATGAAGGCACGTAGGAAAGATACTTGGAGGCCAGAACAGAAGCAGAAGCCACATAGGACCTTGCTTGCTGGCCTGTTTGCTGTGAGTTGCTCATCTTGCTTTCTTATACACACAAACCCACCTGCTCAGGATGGCACTGCCCATAGCAGGCCGAGACCCCACAGCAATAATTAATCAAGAAGTGGCCCCATAAGCTTATCTACAGGACAATATGATGAGATTGACTCCTCAGTTGTTTCTTTGTTCCCATGTATGTCAATTTGACAAAAACTATACCGCACAGTGGCCCTCTCCATACTTATGACAACTACAATTTTCACACTATTTCTAATGGACATGGCACCATTATCAGATATGAATAATATCCCATGCCAAATGCTGCCAAATGAAGTAAGTTCTTCACCATACTGAGTTAATACCTCCAGTCAAATGAGGAACATCCTTTGCCCTTGGTCACTGATAAAAGAAAACAAAAGTCAGTGACTATTTTTGCCTTTTCTGTCAGCATCAATTCGTCAAAATATTGTCTTTCAAGTCTACAAAGTTAATAATAGAAGGGTAGGAGTCAACATATAGGGTAGTAAGTCACCTTCTAATCATGATTCCCCAATCTCTTTCTTTTGTTTCCTGTGACAAAATACTTCTTTGTAGCCAGTACCTCAGCTTTGAGTTCATACTGCCTATTTTAATGTATTAATTTTAGAGTTTTGGTTGAATATGGAATTCTAGATGGGTGATTTAGAAATGTGTGTACTTGTTTGTTTTTACCAATGCTTTACTTATTTGATTTCTCTCTTACTAGCTTGGTTTACGGCAAAAACCCTGCTGGGAATTTCAGTTGTGTATTCATGTAATGGCATTATATTACCACCAACCACAGATGCTTTCAGCATTCTGTCTTTCTGAAGTTTGAATAGGGCAGCAATGGGTGAGTTTCTTCTATATTTCACAGTGTATATTGATCTCTGAACTGCATGGATCTTTGATTTAATGTCTATCATTAATTTTGAAAATTTCACATTCATTATTACTTCAAATATATTTTCAAGTTGGTCTTGTGTTCTTTTCTTATATTCCAATTTATGTGTAGTTCTTTTGATACATGTAACATACTCCTTTGGCATTCTGTTTGTTATTATAACTATTTTTTTCTTTGCTTTTCAGCTTGAAATGTTTCCATTGAAGTATTTTCTGAACCACTGATTTTTTTTTAACCATGTTGTATCTACTGATAAGCTCATTAAAGATAGCCTTAATTCAGTACCTTCCACTTCTTCAAGGACTTTCTTGTTTGTTTGTTAATTGCTTAATATTTATATCTTTCAGGACCTGACTAGTAAAGTACTTGCTCAGCATATTCAATGTCTTGCGTTTGATTTCTAGAATCTTAAGAAGTTTCCAGCATTATACCCATCTCACTCATGTTCTCCTGTTATTAATTTCCCTTTATATTCTTTTAGCATAAAAATTGTAGTTAGTCCAAATCCAAATATTTTCTGTAATTTGAAAGCTTTGAAATATGTCAAGCTATACTTGGTTTTCCATTTTATGCTTTATTTTGTCTTCTAAAATCCAGCATATCATGGATTTTTGCTATTGCTGTGAAAAACTAGAATGTATTAGGTATAGGAACTGAGCTAAGTGGACATTTAGAAAGTGTATTACTCCTCAGGATGTAGGTTGTTTGTAAGGTGTTGTGATTGTTTGTTGGCTTTCTTTTTTATTCTTTTCAGTAACAGATTTTGATCCCTTTGTTGTCATTTCATTTGTCTTTCTGTTGACTTTTGCTTTGTCCTTATTCCCCTAGGACAGTGTCTGTTTCTTGCAGTTCTTTCAACTATAATCCATTGCTAATTGACCTGGTGTTTGCTGGCCTTGCTTATATCCTGTGGGGGAAGTGGAGTAGTCAGTAAAATTTTAAATGAACCCAAGTAATAATGAATACATGAAGTTTCCTATTACAACAATGGTATCGGTTCTCCCTCCCCCACAGATACCTGCCTCTGTACTTCAGGGCTCAGATCTTTCTTTTCAATGTCTGCCACTTGTTGATCATACTCTGCTCCACACCATCTTGTCACAAAACACCTACAAACTGTGAGTTACTTAACAGAAAGTATTTCAGTATATCAGAGTGTTCTAGGATCATAACATTAACATTGATGTCTACTAAAGAACAGCATAAACTTTCATATCAGCAAACGAATTTCACCACCTTTATAAGTGTCAAGTCATGACAATACAAAAGAAATAATATCCCTGAAGGTCCCAGCTCTGTTTAAACGATTACTCTCTGTGTGAACTCAAATACGTTCTATCAAACTCTTGAGCATGCCTTCCTAAAAATAGTACATGTTGTTTATTAAGTTCATCACTTCTAGTATTTTTCTTATTATTATATAAATGTGAATCTGTAATCTGGCAAGACATTTTTGAAAATCATTTTATTTATTATAATTTTTCACTTTGATTTTTAAATTTATTTATTTTTAATTGCAGTTTATTCACTTTGTATCTCAGCTGTAGCCCCCTCCCTCATCTCCTCCAAATCCTGCCCTCCCTCCCTCTTCATCTTCCATGCCCCTACCCTAGTCCACTGATAGGGGAGGTTCTTCTCCCCTTCCATCTGAACCTAGCCTATCAGGTCTCATCAGGACTGGCTGCATTGCCTTCCTCTGTGGGTTAGTAAGGTTGTTCCTTGCTTAGGGGGGTGGGGGGAGAGGTGATCAAAGAGCCACCCACTGAGTTCATGTCCCTGTTTCCCTTACTGGGTACCCATTTGGACACTAAGCTGCCATGGGTTACATCTGTGCAGGTGGTCTAGGTTATCTCCATGCATGGTCCTTGGTTGGAATATCAGTCTCAGAAAAGACCCCTGGGCCCAGATTTTTTGGTTCAGTTGCTCTCCTTGTAGAGCTCTTGTTCCCTCTCTCTCCCCTTTCTTTCATATGATTCCCTGAACTCTGCCCAAAGTTTGGCTATGAGTCTCAGCATCTGCTTTGATACACTGCTGGGTAGAGTCTTTCAGAGGTCCTCCGTGGTAGGTTCCTGTCCTGTTCCTTGTTTTCTCCTTCTTCCGATGTCTATCCCATTTATCTTTCTGAATGAGGATTGAGCATCTTACTTAGTGTTCTCCTTTGTGCTTAGCTTCTTTTGTTGTACAGATTTTAGTATGTTTATTCTATATCATATGTCTAATATCCTCATATAAGTGAGTATACACCATGTGTGTCTTTCTGCTTTTGAGATACCTCACTCAGGATGATCTTTTCTAGTTCCTGCCATTTGCCCTGACAGGGCTTTTTAAGTGAACCTTCAGAAAATAATGCTGAAATTTCTTGTCTAATGCACCCAAAATGCTCACTACTTTGAAAATAATTCCCCTTCTTTGAAAATGATTACTTGACTGCATAGTAGATAGCAAATAAAAATTTAAGTATTTTAAATAACAATAAATTTCATTACCTCTAACATCCAAACACTGATTTATTAGTTAAGTTGCCAAAGAAATGTGACCTGGAAAACATTTTCAATCACATTGCACAAAATATAACACAAATGTGAATTAAGTAGAAAGACACAAGATAATGGGACCCACAGGTTCTACATGAGAAGAATACTCAGATTTACTTATTTATCACATTATCTAAGCTGATATTTTGAAAATAGGTATTTGGTGTTATTAAAGTCAAGTTAGCCAGATAGCATCACCTACTGATATTAAACGTTTCTGTATGAAACAGTACCTGATGTATACAATTCTCTTTATAGAAATTAGAAGGGCATTCTTATATACATGTTATTATACCATTCAGATCTTTACAAAATCTGTTCAGTTTAGCCTTAACCTACTTGTAAAAGGACAGGTCTTGTTTCTGTATATTTTTAAACAGTCTTTTATTCTTTTCAGACTATCAAATAACTTGGCACTAGTTGCCATTTCTGTATTTAGTTCTTAGTCTCATGTTGTAAGTTATCGTTAACTGTGATGGAGAAAAAGGACCACAGTTTAAGGAGGGTTCAGTGGACATAGAGATACAGTCTGCTATTTTGATTGGGTTTGAACAGTCTTCTTTCACATTTGGTAATGCATGCAGACTTATCTTATGAGATGACAAGTTTGGATGCCTTGTAATCACCGTAGAAGCAAGAATCAATGGCTTTGTTGACCTAGCCAGTTTGATGCTCATTTCCCTGGAACATAAGAACATGATTAAGAGATAATGCAGCACCTTTATTCTCTGTGTTTCTACCCCATGCACAGGGTACATGGAAAGTATTGGAACACAGGTGAGTCACACTAGAGATGATGTAATGAGAGGCACAGTGAACATAGAAGCATTTCCTGTGGTGGCAAGGACAGGGAGGGAACAAGGACTCTTCTACTGTCAGGACACTTGAACCTCCTTACCTTTAATTCACTCCAAGATGCAAGAAGAGATTTATTTCCTAGTTTATGTTACAAGGTTTTGCCAAGGAAATGACATCTGTGACCCCCTTCCCTCAGGCACCAATATATCTTTGTTTTCTAATCTAGTTAAAATTTACAAATCAAGGGTCAACATTTAATGCAATGACAAATTTGTCCTTACTGGAAGGAAAAACGTGTTTCTGAGTTTTATATTTATACTCTAGCTGTGATGGTCTGAATGAAAATGACTCCAATAGGCTCTTAGGGGAGTATGGCTTTATTGGGGGCTTGACCTTGGAGTAAGTGTGTCTGTGTTGGAGGAAGAGTATCACTGGAGGTAGGTTTTTTGACTTCAAAAGCTCAAACCAAGCCAAGGGTCATTCTTCTCCTGCTGCCAGATGATCCAAATGCAAAGCTACTTCCCTAACACCATGTCTCCTTCCCTAGCACCATGTCTCCTTCCCTAGCACCATGTCTCCTTCCCTAGCACCATGTCTCCTTCCCTAGCATCATGTGTCCTTCCCTAGCACGATGTCTCCTAGTGTGCCACCCTGCTTTCTGGCATGTTGATAATAGACTAAACCTTGGACTATGTATCAGCCCCAAATAATGTTTTCCTTTATGAGAATTGCTATGGTCATGATATCTCTTCACTAAAATAAAAACACTAACTAAGACACCAGCCCTATAAACCTTGTTTGGTCCAATTCAACATAGAAAAGGGACAAATTGATACATATGTGACCACCAATAGCTGAAAGCATTAATGTTGTTTCAGTTCTATAAACAATTTCATTTTCTTTTGACTAACTACTTTTTATTGGACTCATGTCTTCTTACCAGGAGAAATAGTCATGATATCAAATGTCACAAGAAGACATAAGGTATGGTTAAAATATTTCTGTTTCAGGTAAAATTGCCCTTATTTTATCATGACAATCAACATTTGCAACTAATAATAGTTGTGTTCCTATTTTTACAACACTGGAATGGACTTTCTCATCATATGATAAGCTATTTTTGTTTCAGGTTTTCTTTTTTTTAATAATGTGACAGAAGATAAATTGCGATGTGTTTAATGAACTAAATTTGTAAGACATTAAAATGTGTGCACTATCTTAGTATAACAGATTTTTTTTTGTCAAAAAAAGCAGTCAGATATGGTGATAAGCATCATAGCATAATTGTGGACTCTCTGAAAGGGAACTTTCTGGTGTCACTTTGGTACATCTGGAAAAAAAAAATGGCATGGCATGGTTGCTGTAGGATCTAACTTTGTATAGAACTTTTGTTTCTGGAAACCCCTCAATCCAGAGAGAGTAAAAACAAGATTCCAGGGACTCTAGAATATATACTTAATTAATTCTGTCTCTCTGTTTGTAAGTTCAAGTTGTGCTCTTATCAATATTGTAAATCACAGAATATAGGTTTTTTGAAAGCTTTGTGGATACCTTTCAAATAAGTCAAGACATTACTATCATGAGTCCCCTCGTTGCTCTTATTATATATATGTAGATAGATAGATATATAGATAGATAGATAGACATATTTATATATAGATAACATACATTGAAGTATCTAGTCCAATCCATACTGTGTTCACTCAGCTTCCATAAGAGTGTATTTCCCTTCATTTTGAGAAGAGCAGAAATTCACTTCAAGTCCACTGCTCTGAAGTCTTCCCACTGTTGGGTTAAAATCATGTATATTTATTTACGTTCAAATTTAGAGTATTTCCTTTAGAAGTAGATTTCTAAATTTGTTGTTTCATTGTGAGTCCTTTATAAATGTTTTCCTGTAAACCATGATTCAGATAGTTACTAATGAGAAGGCAGCTCTGATGCATTCCATTGTGGTCTTATGTGACACATGTCATTTTCTGTCTCTTCAGGGAGGTAAAGGTTTGTTTTTTTGTATTGTGTTGTCTTTGACCAAAATCTGTCTAGAAATTGCCTCCTTTGTATTTTAAGTTATCAGTCTTGAACAGATGTCTTGACACTTTAATTTTAAACTGCCTTGTCTTTCTTTCTTTGCATATTTCCTGTGTATCTCTCTGGATGTCTTTCTCTTATTTTTTTTCTGTCACTGCCACTGCTTCATGAGTTTTGTACTTTCTTTTTATCAGAAAAAATGCTTGTGAATCTCTCTTGAAAAATTTTTTACTGTAATTTCTGTCACCTCCAATCTTCTATTATGTCTTAGAGTAATTACATTGGTATGAGCATACATATTTCTGCATGTGACTGTCCATGTATGTGTCTATGTGTGCCTCCATGTGTGGAGTGCATGTATGCATGTATGTGCACATGTGAATGAGTGTTTCTACAAGAAGCATAGGTCCCAATGTTCAGAAGATTCCAAGGGGTACAACGACTGAAAATATGTTTGTGATAGTTTTATTCAGATTAATGTTGTTCTAAAGAAAGAACAGCTTTGGTAAGTGATAGCAACATGACTCTTTTTGTATATGTTCCATTTTTCTTGCTTTTCCTACAGGGATATTACAATGAAATCTTTAATTTCCTATGGAAAACTGTTAGTGATTAGCTCTACATGCTGCTTGAGTTCTGGTTCTTTTCTTCTTTCTTAAAAAAGCTCCATTACATTTTGATATTCTATTGTGTGTTCTTTACCCTTTCAATATTGCTTGACTTTGTTTGCTACACAGTATACAGTGAATTAACTTCATATGTTCAAATTTGTAAAGACACTACTTTTTCATGAGTATTATTTTATTCTATCTTAAATGTTTTTGTATTTTGTCAGTTGTCAGTTTGAACTGAAGTTCTTTCTCTACTGTTTTATTTTTTAGAATTTAAATGCATGCTTCCATTCATGTTAATGTTTTCTCTTAGTATTCTTTCGGAACCTGAAGACATTAAGGTTGCCACAGACCTCAAGTTTTAATTCTCCTTCACCCAGTTCACTAAGATATTTCTCTCGCCTGTTTTCTTGTAACAATTTTGTAGTTCAAGTCTTAGATTTACATTTTAAATCAATTTTATATTTACTTTTGTATATGACCCAAGATTAGGTTATATTTCATGTCTGTCCAATAAACAATAAAGAAAGTACTCATCCTTCATCTTATATTGTTGTTTCTTGGTAGTACAGCAGTTTAGTCACAAGACTTTGGACATTTTTAATTATGATCCTAAAAATAAAATAATTTTGTTTTTTCTGATATCTCTGCTTTTCATTTGATCTATCATGTTATTGTACAGAAAAGAACATTTCAGAACAAAATAAAATTAAATTGTTTGCAAACAAATAGTAAATCACTTTTCTATTTAATTTTCTGAGAATTAAATTTAAACTCATTAATGAACATTGAACCTTTTCATTTCTGTTCACCTCTAAGTAGTTATATGAATGAAATATTTGAGTTTAACACATTAGTGTATTTACATTGCTTTTAAATACTTTTATTTTATTTAAAATTTACACCTTTACATATGATAATGGGATAAATGAGGCTGATTGAATTTATACTGTTTAAAACAACATTGCAGTAGTAAAATAATCTTCACTGACTGTCACATATAACTAACTCCCTTTACTTGTTTTCTAACATGTTGTAGATCATTCTCTTCAACTGTTTGTATCTATTGACAAAAACTAATGGATTTCAACTTTTATTTATTTTAATATCATCTTCATATTTTTTCATCTTCGTATTTTATTATCATTCTTCCTGCCTTGTAGATGAAGTGCTATACTTCATCTACCTTTTTTTTTTTTCCCACTCCTTGGAGGATTCACTGTAGCTTTTAGGTTTGTGCTACTATCTTTTAGCAATGGAGATAGTCGTGATGAACAAAGTTGGGCTGGGAATTCTCACTTTTGTGTGTGAAACTCAAACATCATACATATGTATGCATGTTTTAAGTTTTTCACACTGTGTTGTGAAGTTCAGTCTGACAGTATCACAGTCATAGTATCACATGAATCTTCTAGTTAACTTTTTATCATCTAGTGTCAATAATTAAATGGATATGCCCCCTCAGATAGCTAAATAATTTTTTTTGTAATGTAACAAAAATTTATACTACTATATTTTTAGAGGGAGAATATCTTCCCACGTATTAGTTTTGGTGATATGCATTTTTAGAATTTTTTTTCATTTTCGGTCAATTGGGAAAATATTTATAATATAAATGGAAATAACCCTAAAACTTCTCAAATGGTGAACTTATAATCTGAAGTAGTCATTCATTCATTCATTCATTCATTCATTCATTCACTCTTTTCGTTGTTGTTGTTGTTTTTGATACAGGGTTCTGTGCAGGCTCGGAACTTTTTTTGTTAACCAGGCTCACCTCAAACTCAGAGATCCATCTGCCACTGTCTCCTGAGTGTTAGGATTAAAAGCATTCACCCTGCCACTTGGTGCATCCATTCAAATTAAGGAATAAGGATGTGGGTCTGGAGAGAGAGCTCAGTGCTTAAGAGCACTGTGTGCTCCTCCAGAGGTTCTGAATTCAATTCTTGGCAACCACATGGTGACTCATAAACATTTATAATGTGATTGGGTGCCCTCTTCTAACATGCAGATTTACATGCAGATAGAGCACTCATATATAAAATAAATGTAAAAATCTTAAAAAAATATATAAAAAAATGAAGATGAATAACTCAAGTGACAACACATGCTGGAGAGGTGTGGAGAAAGGGGAACCCTCCTCCACTGCTGGTGGGAATGTAAACTTGTACAACCACTCTGGAAATCAATCTGTTGCTTTCTCAGACAATTAGGAATAGCACTTCCTCAAGATCTAGCTATACCACTCCTAGGCATATATCCAAAAGATGCTCAAGTCTGATCAACCATATTTGTAGCAGCTTTATTTGTAATAAACCGAAGCTAGAAAGAGCCCAGATGCCCCTCAGTTGAGGAATGAATACAGAAATTGTGGAACATCTACACAATGGAATATTACTGGGCAATAAAAAACAAGGAAATCATGAAATCTGCAGGTAAATGGTAGAAACTAGAAAAGATCATCCTGAGTGAGGCATCCCAGAAGCATAAAAACACACATGGCATATACTCACTCATAAGCGGATATTAGACATATAATATAGGATAAACACACTAAAATCTGTACACCTAAGGAAGCTAATCAGGAAGGAGGACTCTGGCTAAGATGCTCAATTCCCATTAAGAAAGACAAAGAGGATGAATACCAGAGGAGGGAGAAAACAGAGAACAGAACAGGAGCTTATCACAGAGGGCCTCTGAAAGGCTCTACCCTGCAGGGTATCGAGGCAGATGCTGAGACTCATAGCCAAATTTTGGGCAAAGTGCAAGGAATCTTATGAAAGAAGGGGAGATAGTAAGACCTGGAGAGGACCGGAGCTCCACAAGGAGAGCAACAGATACAAAAAGTCTGGGCAAAGGGGTCTTTTCTGAGACTGATACTCCAGCCAAGGAGCACTCATGGACATGGCTTGGAACTCCTGCACAGAGGTAGCCTATGGCAGTTCAATATCCAAGTGGGTTCCATAGTAATGGGGACCCAGACTATCTCTGACAGGAACTGGTTAGCTCTTTGATCACCTCCCCCTGAGTGGGGAGCAGCCTTACCAGACCACAGAAGAAGACAATGCAGCCACTCCTAATGAGACTTTATAGACTTGAATCAGAGGGAAAGGGAGGAGGGCCTCACTTATCAGTTGCCTGGGAGAGGGACACAGGTGGGGAATAGGGAGGGTGGGATTGGTAGGGGAGGATAGAGGGTGGCACAGGGGGGATACAAAGTGTGAATAAACTGCAATTAATAAAAATAAAAATAATTTTAAAAAGAAACTAACAACAACAACAACAACAACAAAAAAGAATCACCTCCCCCTGGGGGGTGGAGCCTTGCCAAGCCACAGAGTAAGATGATGCAGCCAGCCTTGATGAGACCTGATAGGCTAGGGTCAGATAGACCAGGAGGTCCACCTGTACCCGTGGATTAGGGAAGGGGTTTAAGCTACAGGAGTGAGCGTGTGTGGGACTGGGAGGATACAAGGGAGAAGGTTGAAGCAGGGATCCAATGAATAAACTGAAATAAATAAGTGAATAAATAAATGTGAAAAAAAATGAATAAGAATAATTTCCATACCTGGAAAACCACCCAAAGATTCCGTGTTAAATAGGAGTTTACATATGACACCTTTTTTCTCTCCTTCTCTAATTAAACATGGAAATTAATTGGAGTTATTCAGAGATGAACTTCAGTGGAGAAAATGATGTCACTAATAGGTGTTGAGATAAAACCCTTGAGCAACAATGGATTGTTTCCTGAATACATTGTTTCCAGAAGCGAAGAGTAGATAAAGAATTGAAAGGAATGCTTGACTATGTATAAGTTAGTTAGCACTGGACACTATATTATTCTTACACCCAAGAAAAGCAAGTATGCTGCAGATATTCCCTTGTTCTTCACCTGTCTGAAACTATATTCATAAGTCTGAACCATGCCTGATGTTTTATTTCTCAACTATATGTTAACGATCATCAAAGTCTATATATATTTCTATCATAAACTCCCATATATTCCAGTGTATTGAAACATCTGCTTACATCACCCTCTCAGATTTACTTCAAATTACTAAGAAGGCACTTCCATATTTTTTTCATGCTAAATGTTATGAAAACATGCATTTTATTGTTCTTAATCAAACAAACTATAGCTTTTAATCAAATAAAAAGTAAAATATAACTTCTGCAACCTCTATCAAAAGTCCTTCAATTGACTCTCCTTCTTAGAGAGGCCCTGATAATATTTAGGGGCAGAAGATTTCTGAAAACACTCCATTGTAGTAGTGAGATATTGGCCACAATGTGCTCTTTGACACCTTTTTGTTACCACTTTAATGAAAAGAAAAGCCAATCTTGAAAACACTGGGTTTATTCTCTTTCCTAATGCACAATAGTTCCAATGCTACCTGCATGTTGTTTTGTTCTGGTCCCAATCAGATATAAGGGATTTTATTTAACAATGCTTGACTCTGCTCCACTGATTAGATACAATGCTGTGGACATCTAACAAATTGCCACTGTTTATCAGCAATTAACAGCAGCCTAAAATAGAAGTGAAAGAAAGCTCCAGGGATTAAATAAAAGTGTTTTATTTCCCAGCCTTCTGAGGACAAAAATTTTAATCAGTATGCTCTTGTAATGTTATTAGGCAGAGTCCTTAATTTGAATCATGCAGATATATATTGGCATAGCAACTTAAATATGAATCTTTATAATTCAGTTCTGAAGAGCTTTAGATATACTATTATTTCCACACATTATTGTTTACTTGATGTCATCAAGGTTATTTAAAGGACACTGATGAAACCCCAAATGGAACTAATTATTCTTTTTAAAATATTTTGTCTACACATGATGCTTATTTGCTACGTTTCATAAGATAATGCAATTATTGTTGACTTTTATTTCAAGCTTAACATTATTTTAAAATTTCATAAATATATAGATTTTTTTTTAATTCATAATATTGAGCCTCATCAGGAGTGGCTGCATTGTCTTCCTCTCTGGCCTGGTAGGGCTGCTCCCCCCTCAGGGTGAGGTGATCAAAAAGTAGGCCAATCAGTTCATGTCAGAGACAGACCATGTTCATATTACTATGGAACCCACTTGGACACTGATCTGCCATGGGCTTCATATGTGCAGGGGTTCTAGGTTATCTCCATGCATGGTCCTTGGTTGGAGTATCAGTCTCAGGAAAGACCCCTGTGCTCAGATTTTTTGATTTTGTTGCTCTCCTTGTGGAGCGCCTGTCCTCTCCAGATCTTACTATTTCCCACTTCTTTCCTAAGCTTCCCTGCACTCTGCCCAGCTGTTGGCCATAAGTCTCAGCATCTGCTCTGATACCATGCAGGGCAGAGTCTTTCAGAGGCTCTCTGTGGTAGGCTTCTAACTTGTTCCCTGTTTTCTCCTTCTTCTGATGTCCATCCTCTTTGCCTTTCTTAATGGGGATTGAGCATTTTTGCCAGAGTCCTTCCTCTTGATTAGTTTCTTTAGGTGTAAAAAGTTTAGAAGGTTTATCTTATATTAAATGTCTATATGAGTGAGCATATACCATGTGTGTCTTTCTGCTTCTGGGATGATCACTCAGGATGATCTTTTCTAGTTCCCACCATTTACCTGCAAATTTCATGATTTCCTTATTTTTTATTACTAAGTACTATTCCATTGTGTAGATGTACCACAATTTCTGTACCCATTCCTCAACTGAGGAGCTACTGGATTGTTTCCAGCTTCTGGCTATTGCAAATAAAGCTGCTACAAATATGGTTGAGCAAATGTCCTTACTGTGTACTTGAGCCTCTTTTGGTTATATGTCTAGGAGTGGTATAGCTGGATCTTGAGGAAGCACTCTTCCTAGTTGCCTGAGAAAGCACCAGATTGATTTCCAGAGTGGGTGTTCAAGTTTACATTCCTACCAGCAGTGGAGGAGGGTTCCCCTTTGTCCCTATCCTCTCCAGCATGTGTTGTCACTTGACGTTTTGATCTTGGCCATTCTGATAGAAATAAGGTGAAATCTCAGGGTTGTTTTGCTTTTTATTTCCCTGATGGCTAATGATGTTGAGCATTTCTTTAAGTGTTTTTCTGCCATTAGATATTCCTAAGATCAGAAGGAAGGAAAAGAAGACCTCCCCTATCTGTGGACATGGGGAGGGGGATGCATGGAGAAGGTGGACGAAGGAAGGGGTTGGGAGGGTATGAGGGAGCTACAGGGGGATACCAAATGAATAAAATGTAATTAATAAATAATTAAAAATAAAAATTCCCCCGATGGCTAAAAATAATACAATTAAAATGTTCAAGAATCAATTGGCATAGAACCGCCACTTTGCAAGTCTGTGAACCTTAATAAAAGGCCTGGAAATATTTGAACATAAGGCAGTAAATCCTTTCTTTACATATTTTTGTACTAAGTTGTTTTGCATAAATCTTTAAAAAGAACTTATCTGGGATGGACATTGGATGTAAGAGAAAAGAAGTAACAGGACAGGAGCCTACCACAGAGGGCCTCTGGAAGACTCTACCTAGCAGTGTAACAAAGCAGATACTGAGACTCATAACCAAACCTTTAGCAGAGTGCAGGGAATCATATGAAAGAAGGGGGAGTTAGTATGATCTAGAGAGGACAGGAGCTCCACAAGGACCAACTATATCTGGGCATACAAATCTTTTATGGAACTGTTTCTCCAACCAAGGACCATGTATGGATATAACCTAGAACCACTGCTTGGATGCAGCCCATGGTAACTCAGTATCCAAGTGGGTACCCTAGTGACGGGAACAGAGACTATTTTCTGACATGAACTCAATGGGTGGCTCTTTGACCTCTCTCCCCCCCAAGGGAGGAGCAGCCCTGGTAGGCCATAGAGGAGGACTTTGCAGCCTGTCCTGAAGATACCTAATAAAACAGGGCCAGAGAAAAGGGGAGGAGGTCTTCCTCAATCTGTGGGAGGTGAGGGAGGGAGGATAGGATTTGGAAGGGAATGAGGGAGCAGTTACAAAGTTAATAAACTATAACTAATATTAAAAAAGAAAAAAGAACTTAAAAATGCTTATTATTATTCACAATATTTTAATTAACTATTTAAGATAGATACAGAAGAGCTGAAAATTCCATTCTTTATATTCATATTCATCACAATTTTTCCATTGACAATTTATTGAAAATTATTTACTACATTTCTATGTATGTTGCTATAAACCTAGCATGCTATCTATCATATTTTTGATATTGCAAGTTACAACTCAGATGGTAGCCCAAGGTTCCATAAAAAGCATGTATGTCTTTGATTATAGCATGCCAATTTAATTTCATTCATTTTTATATAGAATTGATCATGAAAGAAATTAAAGGTCTCTTTTGTGACAAATTTCAGATGAATTTCAAAGTATTAATATTTTTTAAATTATACCATGTGCCAATATGCCTCTAGCCTAAAGTATTTGCTGAAGTAAAATTTGTTTGAAAGGTCAGTTTTCTTTGCTAGCATGAAGTCTGGAATGTACTTTTCTGGCTGTGTTTACCCTGAGGCCGTTCGCTTTTTCCAGCTGCTTTGCCTGGCACATCACAGTCATCTTTCATTGTTCCTTTTACTCCTGATGAACCTGATTCTTGAGATACATAAAAACTCTGCTTATGACCAGGAGGCATAGTAGGCTTAAGTCTACACTGACCCTCCTCTCTAAAAGGCCACATTTAGACATTAGGTCATGAGAAATTAATACTTATTTTTTATTTTTCATAACAGATAAATAAGATGGATGGATAGATAAATAGATGATAGATAGATAGATAGATAGATACATACATACATACATACATAGATTCATTCCTAGATAGACAGGTAAGTAGAGAGATAGTAGTTGACGTTGGCACAATCTGTGTATGTTGGTAATAAGATTAAGAAACATCATCAGTCGTTTTTATTTTATTTAATTTTCTTAACTACCTCCACATAGAAAAGAGCACAAAAAGCAGCACCATTTCTAATACATAGGAAATTGGTATATATCAGACTGCATGTGAGTAAAAAGAGCCACACCACCAAGAATTAAATACTCACCAATGAGAGTCAAAAGGATTTCTAAAGCTGTAGTGAAACACGTCTGTGAGACTGATGCTTATGCATATCCTTGTCAGCACGCTGATCAAGGAGTATTTAGTGTGCTACAGACTAATTATTTTAATCATTACAAGATGTTTTTATTTATAAATCAAATAGGAATGTTTAAGGTACAGCTTCTATTTATTATTATTATTATTATTATTATTATTATTATTATCATTTATTACAATTTGTTCTGTTTGTATCCTGGCTGTGGCCCCCTCCCTCATTTCCTCTCAATCCCTTTCACCTCCCTTCATGCCCCTCCCCTGGTCCACTGATAGAGGAGGCCCTCCTTCCCTACTATTTGACCCTAGCCAATCAGGTCTCATCAGGACTGGTTGCATTGTCTTCCTCTGTGGCCCAGCAAAACACTACCCTCCCACCCCCAGGGGAGGTGATCAGAGAGCCTGCCACTGTTCATGCCAGAGAAAGTTCCTGCTCCCCTTACTAGGGACCCTACTTAGAAACTGAGTCTATGGGCTACATCTGAGTCTGGGTTTTAGGTCATCTCCATTCAAGATGTCTGGAACAATAAAATCTTGAAATTTGCAGGCAAATGGTGAGATCTAGGAAAGATCATCTTGAGTGATGTATCCCAGGAGCAGAAAGACACACATGGTATATACTCACTCATGAGTGGATATTAACCATATAATATAGGATAAACATACTAAATCTATATTCCTGAAGCAGCTAAACAACAAGGAAGACCACAGCGAAAATGCTCAAAGCTCATTCAGAAGCACAAACATAACATGATAGATATCACAAGCAGGAGAAGACAGGGAACAGGACAGGAGTCTACCGCAGAGGGCCTCTGAAAGACTACTAATTGAGGTATCAAAGCAGAAGCTGAGACTCCTGGCCAAACTTTGGGCAGAGTGCAGGGAATCTTATTAGTGAAGGGGAGATAGAAAGATCTAGAGGGGACAGGATCTCCAAAAGGAGACTAACAGAGGCAAACAAACAAACAAACAAACAAACAAAACAACTGATCCCTGGGGGACCTGAGGAGAATAATACAGATTCAATATTAATCATCAATGAATAGTTATTATGATATAGAACATATACTGGAAAATTTTTGCTGTGTTGGTATCTAAGAGCTACCATCACTAAAATGATATTGAAATGCCACAGGCTCATGTTTGAATACTCATTCCCTGGTTGGTAACTAGTTTCATTTAGATCATTAGACTTTCCTTATCTTAAAATAGGGCACAAGAACCCTATGGCTGTGGTGTTCTGACCAATATACAGAGGCTAGCAGGGGTCTGAACAAATAGGCTTTACAAAAGCACCCATTTTACACCATAAACTTAAGTCCCATTTTTGTACAGCCTTCTAAATCACACTACCTATTCATCAACGAAACTGCAGACTATTTTCTTTGTTCTTGGTTGCCAGAAACTGAAGGTAAGCTCTAACAGGTGTACTTCAGACACCTGACCTGGTAGAATCAGTCTGGCATTACTTGGAAGCCTCCTCCTTGAAATCTAGATCCTGTAGTATCTGAGGGTGCTGTATCAAGGTAGAATGACAATCAAATAAATCTTCGCAGCTAAACATCTATGCGCCCAAACAATGACTAGTCCAACAAAATTCCTCAAGCATAAATTAGAGCCGATTATATCTTGAGTATATCTAACAGCTATCTAATGGACATGAGCCACTCTCAATATGAAAGGATTGATACTCGATATTATGAATTCAATTATCTGTTGCTAAAGAGGCCATAGATCCTAGAAACCCTACTACTGCCATTTTCCTAAATCAATATTCTTTCTAAAAATATTTTAAATACCCTTATACCTTCAGATAAGTTTACCTCACAACTCCTCATCAAAGAAGACTATTTTTTCCCTCATTTTCAGCATTCTTTGTGTAGAACAGAGGTCTCAGGGGATCCTCCATTCACAGTAGTATATTTATTGGCATTGTCCTTGTTCACCTCACAGACAGTCAGGTTGTTGAGACTCTATGGATGTAGTTTCTGACATTACTAGGAGACAACATATCACAGGAAACTCTGAGGTCCTCTGGCTCTTACAGTCTTTCTGCTCCCCCTTCTGCAATATTCCCTCAGTCTTATTTGTGGTAGTGTTTTGTAGAAGTACCTCTTGGGACTAATCTCTCATTTTGATTGTTTGTGGTTTTTCACAGTAATCTCTGTTGAAAAGAGAAGCTTTCTTGATGAGGAATAAAGACTATACTTATCTGTGGGCAAAAGGACAAATGTCTATAGATTGTTGACAATGATTATGCTAATTGAGTAAATTAGCAGTAGTAGGTTCTCCTCCGGTATCTCTGACTTCACTAGCACTGAAGTGAGGTGTCCTTACCAGGGCCGTTTTCCTTCTTGTTAAGCAAATCTCTTGTTCAGTTGAAAAGTTGTTGGTTACAACCAATGTATGCATGCCACTATTGGATCCCTTAGGATTATTGTGCCATTCTATTTGTTGTGGTTCTTAGATATCATACCTGGGTAGGACTGCTGGTTGCTTCTCTCCTTTGGAAGTTTGCATGGCTCTTTCTAGTGTTGTAAAGGTAGTCCTCAAGGAGGAAGCATTCATATCACTTTCAACTCAGGAGTCTCTAGGCTCTGTTTCTGAAATGTGTGATGCCTTTAGCAATAGAGACTAATCTTTAACGTCTGAGGGGAAACAAAAGGCAATATGCTGCACATGTTTTCAAGAGTCTCCTGACCAACAACCAAAAGAAGATTCAGATCTGGTAACTGAGTTTTTATCAAGTATTTTGTTTTTGTCTCTTTGATGGGAATATTGACATCTCAAACAAGTTCATATTTCATTGAAATTATACATGCATTTTTAGGCAGAATTACAATGTATTTTAGAAATATTTTTGATACTTAATAGTATGATTCTGTATGGCTTTTCCAGATACCCTCACTTTAATTTACCTTCCTCTTCCTTCTTCTGTCTTTACCTTTTTATCCTATTTCTAAAATTTTCAAATAAAATAACATACAAACAAAAACCTTTTTGTTTTAAAACAAGTGATTTTCACATAATTTAAAATAAACCTGACTTCACCTTGAAGAAGCAGATGATGAAGCAACTGATATGAAATTGAAATGACTGCTTCATTTCAAGTGAAACATATGTAAATTAAAATATGAGTCCAGTGAATTGCTGTGACAAGAGCTTAACTAGTGCATAGCAGTAAAGTAGTTTCCACTAATTAATTAGAAGAAAATGAAACTGAAGGAAATGATTGAAGGAAAATGACCATTCATTCCCACCAGAGTTGCAGCTTCATTCGTAGAAATCAGGTCATATGTTGTACTCTACACTTGTCCTTTCTTTGTAGAATCACTTGATGTCGTGTGGCAGAAACTGAGAACAGAGGGGATAACCCAATTTCAAGTTTGTCTCTGATGCACTTCCAAACCTCCTCTTGTGGGAAATGAAAGTGAATTGCTCTAAGTGAGTAGAGAGTGGAAATAGATCAGAACAGTCAATCTGTGGCCCTGTAAGAGGATGGCTGAGTTTATTTCTTCTTAGAACAATGTGTCTTGATTGATTGTCTGTATCTGGTGAAATGAAGAGGGCTGAAAATATCTGAACCAAATTCATCCTTTAATCAGTGAAATTATCTGTAAGGAAAACTAATAATGATTGGTTATATGTTAATCACAATGCCAAATACTTCAGGTTCACTGGTGAATATTTCTACAAATTAGTGCTTTCTTTCATAATTGCTACATCATTAAATACTAAAGAAAACAATTTTAAAAACCAAAGCACTGTGTTATGCTGATTTACAGCTAGGTAATAACAAAGAATATATTAAAAGTTACTTCAGTGTTGAGAGATGATCAAAATTTCTTACAGATTTCTCCTTTCTGCATATGTTTGAATAGAACAGCCATATGGTCCCTAAATACCTTTTTACATATTTTATTATTATAATGTATTACAAGTTATTCAATTTGCATTCTGGCTGTGACCCCTCCCTCATCTCCTCCCAATCCCTCCCTCCTCCCTCTATGCCCCTTCCCTATTCTACTGATAGGGGAGGTCCTCCTCTCCTTCCATCTGACCCTAGCCTATCAGATCTCATCAGGACTGGTTGCATTGTCCTCCTCTGTGGCTGGACAAGGCTGCACTCGGGTGGTGATATATCTATTTTAAAACAGGTTATTTGTCTAAAACAGGATAGAAAAGTGGATTTGGTACTTTCTTGTTTCAGAGCACACTGCAATGCCACCTAGCGTGATAGGAGTCTGGTATCCTCCTGCAGTGTGCTACACTCACTAGCAGAGTGTCCTGTTCTTACCTTTACCCACATAGCAGATGATCTGAAAGACATTCACATATATAGCAATAGAGTTCACTTATTTTAAATCATTTAATATCTTGTAAGTCTCAATGATATGATTCTGGCAACTCCCTGTGTCCTGAATAGTTGAACTTAAAAAAAAAAAAAAAAAAAAAAAGAATGCACATCTCAATTCTGAACAAATACAATTACTACAATTCAATACAATACAATACAAATACAATGCTGACCCAAATACAAAAGCACCCACGTTTCCCACAAGAAACATTACTGAAGCTTAAACCACACATTGATCCCCACAAATTGATCGTGGCAGGCTTCAACACTCTCATCAAAGGTCAGGTCAACGAAACAGAAACCAAACCGAGAAATAATGACACTAACAGATGTCATGAACCAAATAGACCCGACAAACATCTACAGAACTTTTCGCCAAAACACAAAACACAAAAGAGTATACCATGTTCTCCACACCTCACTGAACCGTCTCCCAAATTAACTGTATGGTAGATCACAAAGCAAGCCTCATCAGATAGAAGAAGACGGAAATAATATGTTGTATCCTATCAGAACAAATGGACTTAAGCTGGATCTCAATACAAACAGAAGTAACAAAAATTTGTTTTAAAACTGGAGGATATAATATGTTCCTGAATCTAAAACTTGAGAAAATGGTGAGCATTAAATTAGTGCTACAATTCCTAGATGGCTATCATGTCTACCCAGGAAGTGACAGGTTAAGGCAATTGGTCATATATTGACTTTAAAATGAGATATAAAATTTTTATACTTTAGTATACTTAAGCTTGTTTAAATCTCAGAGTCCTTTATGACAATTACAAAGTATTAAGCCTAGGACAGTGCTAAAGAATCACATTGCTATTTTGAAACACAACAAATGTCAAAAATTAGCATCTATATTCTCTTCTCTATATGAGTTATGCTTCATTTAACCAGAGTGGGTGTGATGTATTTCAAATTACACATTCTCTAGCTAGCAAAAGAATAATGTATGCCTCAATTGTCACTATCACCAGTTTTCAAACCATAAAGAAGCAACTTGAGTATACAATAAGCATTATTTGGAAACACTAAAGGAATAAAAATAGTATAACTGCATATACTCTCTGAAAGAAATACAAAGATCTTCTCTGTAATAATTTTTTTACCTACACACCCAGTAAATTATGCTTTATTTTATTAAAGAGTTTAACTGTTTATATAACATATGAGAATGAGAAGAAGTTATCATGGCACCGTAAAGATACTATCAGAAATATGAGGTTGATAGCAATATCTATAGGCCAAATCACCAGCTAGAAATAATACCATAAATTTCAAAATGAGAAATCCTTCAGCACTTTTCTATTATAGTCTTTTTCAAAGAAGACCAAAGAAAGCCTAAACTACCTCTACTACAATCAGGCATGCAAACTAGGTAGCCGTATTTCAAAAGCTGCCACAGAGATTTAAAGCACTGTGTAGGCACAGGAAGGCAATGATGGGAAAGATGGCTGATTTCCCATAACCATGGGCACCAGAAGGCAAAGTGGTTGATGGCTCTAAAGTTGATGAGGGAGGTTTACATTTAACTCAGAATGCTAAATGCAGTGAAACAATCTTCCAAAAGAAATGTGGATTTAAAGATATTTTCAGATTAAAAAAAAAAACAAAAAAACAAAAACCTCAATGCATTCTCCACTACATTCTCATGGTACTTGGTATGCTAAGGATAAATTTCTCAAGCCTAAGGGAGAAACTTTCTAAAAGGTAGCTATCTGGAAAAGAAAATAGAAAAAAAATGGAACATCATGAACACCAGATAAATATAGTATTTTCTATTCCTTTCTTGTATCCACTAAAATCGATGAAAATAAATGTATGAAGAAAAAAGCAATAGTCACTCTTCGTTTAAACATGAAATAGCTACAATGGTAATTTGCTATTGTTAAGAGCAGTGGTGGAATTTTATTAAAATAATGTTATTGGACTTCATCAGAAATATGATAAGTAAGTATCTTTTACAAGGCTGTGCTAAACTTTTGAAATGTATTTTGCTTTTTCTTGGAAAAATATTAAAATACTCCTTATAAAAATTATATACATGACAGAATTTTCAGATGTGTCTATGCATATGTGTGTTGGTTTAAGATTTTACCATTGGCCTGATGGTAACATGAAACTAGAAAAAAAATCCACAAAAAAGTAACTAGGAGGTTTGGAGAAGCAGAGGACCTTTTTGGCGAAGATAGGTGAAATATTTTTGTTTTTAATTTTTTTAAAGTTTTATGGTATCCAAAGATTGTATTTATTTATTTATCTCAATTTATTCACTCTGTATCCCTGTTTTAGCACCCCCATCTGCTTCCAGTCCTACCCACCTTTCCTCTTTTCTCCTTATGCCCTTTCCCTAGTCCTCTGATAGAGGAGGACCTCCGTCCTGTCTATCTGACCCTAGCCTATCAGGTCTCATCAAGGCTGGCTGCATCATCTTCCTCTATGGCCTGGCAAGGTTGCACCCCTCCCCAACTCAGGGAAGGTGAACAAAGAGCCAGCCACTGAGTTCATGTCTGAGACAGCCCCTGTCCCCTTCCTAACCCATTTGGAAATGAGCAGCTTGTGGGCTTCCTTTGAGCAGGGTAGCATGATCCATGCATGGTCCTTGATAGCAGCATCAGTCCCGGCAGGACCCTTGGGCCGGGTTTTTGGCTCTGTTGGTCTCCTTGTGAAGTCCCTGTCCCCTCCAGATCTTTCTTTTTTCTTTTTTCCTAATTATTATTATTTATTAAAATGTATTCAAATTGTATCCTGGCAAAGGATCCATCCCTTGTCTCCTCCTAATCCTGCTCTCTCTCTCCCTCTTCTCCCCCTATGCCCCTCCCCTAGTCCACTTTAGTAGGGGAGGACCGCCTTTACTTTTATTTTTTTAATTTAAATTTATTTATATATTTATTTATTACAATTTATTCACTTTTTATCTCCACTGCAGCAGCCTCCCTGGTCTCCTCCCAGTCATACCCACTCTCCCTCTTCTTCCCCTATTCCCTCTCCATAGTCCCTTGATAGAGGAGATGTTCCTCCCCTTCCATCTGACCCTAGCCTATCAGGTCTCATCAGGACTGGCTGCATTGTCTTCTTTTGTGGCCTGGTAATATTGCTCTCCTCTCAGGGGGAGATGATCAAAGAGCTAGCCACCGAGTTCATGTCAGAGACAGGCCCTGTATCTTTTACTAGGGAACCCACTTGAAACTAAGCAGCCAATGGTCTTGCTCTGAACGGGGAGTCTAGGTCCTCTTATGCATGGTTCTTGGTTGGAATATTGGTCTGTGCAGGTCCCCCGAGGCCTAGGTATTTTGGCTCTGTTGTTCTTCTAGTGAAGTTCCTGTCCCCTCCAGATCTTTCTATCTCCCTCTTCTTCCTCCATAAGGTTTCCTGCACTCTGCCCAAAGTTTGGTTATGAGTCTCAGTACCTCCTTTGATACCCTGGTGGGGTGAAATCTTAATAAACCTGCAAATCTGACATAGAAGTAAATTTAAACAGTATCCATGCATTAGAAAAATTATTGGTTGTATTTCTGTGTGTTTAATTGCTTTAAATACAAGGTTTAAAATTCAAGATATAGAAAAAGTAAATGTGATAATAACATTTGAGGGTCTGGGGATTTAGCTCAGTAGTTGCAAGGCACTGGGTTAGGTCTTCAGCTCTGGAAAAAAATTGAAGACAAAAAGATTTGAAAGTTCAAATCATTACTGGCTGGAAATGAGGCAGGCCACTGAGTGATGGGAAAGCTTACTTATATATCTGAAGTATAGCATTAATTAAGCATCAACTCCTTGAAAGTCAATCGACTATATGCAGCCCTAGCTAAAATAATAGTTTCCTTTTGGAAACCATGACAAACTATTAATTCTCTATCAAGGTTATGCAATAGTCCAAAACAGAAGGACACATTATCATGTAAAGGTATCATGGAAGCCTGATGCTGGGGTTAACAGGCATGGAAGTAGAGTGTTCTGTTGAGGAGAAAAGAGTTCAAGAGGAGGTGGGAATAAACTTGAGGTGCATGTGATCAAAATGAATTTTAACCTTGAACTCCTGCAACAGATGTCACCATGGCAGCTCAGTCTCAAAGTGGGCTCCCTAGTAAGGGGAACAAGGACTGTCTCTGACATGAACTCAGTGGCTAGCTCTTTGATATTAAAGGAAAGCAACATCAACAACAGTGACTTTGACCATTACTGATGACATCATATGCAACTCTTTGAGTCATTTTTACGCTCATTTTTTTTTCAATTGATGAAAACTTTCACTGATATAAAAGAGCAGCAGGGGGCTTTGGTACATTGGACTTCCACATATATAACAATAAAAGTTTCAAATGTTCTAGAAAAGAAACAGAATGTGGTTTTGCTCTCTAAGTTGTGAAAAAAATTTCCCCCAAACCTCATGAAGCACAATGATATTTAAGGAAGACAAAACTGTACAAATTGGGCATCAAAAACTTATTATTTCACCATTAGAAACATCTTAAGATAATTCAAGTTTGACTACTTTTTAGCTCATTTTACACCTCAGACTAAATTATAACCATGTAAGTAATGAAAGCTTTGGTTTCTTTGTATGTTATGTAAATATGCTTTTGTTTTAATCCCAAGTGTGGGATTTTAGTTGGGCTATAGTTTGTCCACGCCTGTTAATTGCCACATCTAGGAAGTGATCTTTGCCAGATGGTAACAGCCTTCTACATGCAGCATGGAAAGGGGTGTTGACTAGGACTCTGAGAGTATAAATATGAGAAAGAGGCGGTGCATGTGGTGGCGATCCGTGTGGTATTTTTTGTGGCATTGTGTTGGCATGTGGTGAGACTGGAAACAGTTTGAAGCAGACAGATGGAGAGATACACTACTACACTACGGGATATTTGCAAGGAGGAGCCTGCTGGCTGCATCTGGAGTTGGAGGAGTTTGGTATAGAGCCCTAAAAGAACCCTTTGATGCTAAGTATCCGGGAGAAGTAAAGGGGTCTGGGACACTTCTCCCCTAAACTTTTGTTTCTCCTACTTAAGGTTGGAGGATTGGTGGAAGGGAGGTAGAGGCCCAAACACCCCAAATAAAGGAGAATTAAAAAAAAAAAAAAAGCACTACACATGTAGGGGTTAAATTGATATTCTATTTTTTACTTCTATTTCTTTTTTATTTTTAATGTTAATTTTTATATTAATTAAAGTTTATTAATGTTGTATCCCAGCTGTAGCCCCCTCCCTCATCCCCTCCCAATCCCACTCTTCCTCCCTTATCCCCTCCCTGCCCCTCTCCAAGTTCACTGATAGGGGAGGTCCTCCTCCCCTTCCATCTGACCCTAGCTTATCAGGTCTCATCAGGACTGGCTGCATTATCTTCCCCTGTGGCCTGGTAAGCTGCCCCCCACTTAGGGGTAGGTGATCAAAGAGCCAGCCACTGAGTTTACTTCAGAGACAGTGCATGATCCCCTTACTAGGGTACCCACTTGGACACTGAGCTGCCATGGGCTACATCTGTGCAGGGGTTTTAGGTTATCTTCATACATGGTGTTTGTTTGGAGAATCAGTCTCAGAAAAGAACCTTTGGCTCAGATTTTTTGGTTTTGTTGCTCTCCTTGTGGAGCTCCTGTCCCTTCAAGATCTTTCTATCTCCCCCTTCTTTCATAAGATTCCCTGCACTATGCCCAAAATTTGTTTATGAGCCTCAGCATCTGCTTTGATACCTTGCTGGGTAGAGTCTTTCAGAGGCCCTCTGTGGTAATTTCCTGTCCTGATTCCTGTTTTCTCACTCTTCGAATGTCCACTCTGTTTGCCTTTCTGAGTAAGGATTGATCATCTTACCCTGGGTCCTTCTTCTTCCTTATCTTCTTTAGGTGTACAGATTTTAGTATGTTTATCCTATATTTTAGGTCTAATACCCCCTTATAAGTGAGTATATACCATGTGTGTCTTTCTGCTTCTGGGATACCTCACTCAGGATGATCTTTTCTAGATCCCACCATTTGCCTACAAATTTCATGATTTCCTTGTTTTTAATTGCTAAGTAGTATTCCATTGTGTAAATGTACCACAATTTCTGTATCCATTCCTCTGTTGAGGGCATCTAGGTTGTTTACAGGTTTTGGCTATTATGAATAAAGCTGCTACAATTCTTTATTAATAAAAATGGGTTAGTAGATTTATGTATTTTTAATAACAAAATATTGAAGAAATCCAAGTTAGTGTCTATTTATTGTATCTATCTATTATTAGATACATTGATACAATGTATCTATCTATTATTAGAGACATTGATTGTAATATGAGTAAGGAATTATATTGGGCACATGTTTAAAATGGTAAAATACATATAATGACTGTAACAGAAGAGCTGTTTCAGAAGTATGGAGTTTTTCCAAGCATTAGAGTACCTGACAGCGCCATACAGAAAGTGTTGGAAGTATGCATTTAGTATTGTCAGATTAAATGTGCCAAAGCTTGAAAACAGAGACAGGCATGGTGATTGTATAATACAGTATTTACAGTGATCTTAGCAAAAATAATTTCAGCTTTTACTACGTTAACATTGTCTTATTATTGTCCTGGGTAGTGTGTGCTATCAAAAGATGAAAGAACCATACTGTATCCATTGGTATAAACAAAATATGGAAATGTATTTTAAAACATATGACTAAGATGATAATGGAAGCACTTTAAATCAGAGATAATGTTTATTTTTAATTTCTGAGTATTTTCGAACAACATCCAAGTTATATTAACTTAACTCTGTTTACTGGTGCATATGACTTTCCCCACATAACTGTGGTGTTGTGCAATCAGTGATGCTCTAAAATGTTTTGAAATTCGGTGAGTGTAAGCAATACCACCTTAAGCCTCTCAGATATTATTTACACTATTGCCTTTTTATTGGTATTGATACCAGACATGTCTTGTTACTTTCTTGTTTACAAGAACACTTGCCTAAGGCAAATAAAAAATAAAGTTTGTTTTTTGGTTTGGATTACAGATTTTATATACTTGAGTGCTTTCATAGAGAATATGATATAGCCTTTCTTTGGAAAGATATTTACTCTAGGATTAAGATATACGACACTCTCCTGTAATTGCAGAAGATAACACCTTCCAGTTGTATGCTGTTTTAATACATAAATTTGGAGATCTCTATTCAAATTTGAAGCTGATTAAACATGACCAAGCTTATTTTTAATAATTCTTAAAATCATCAATAAAAGAAAACTAATATTTCTGATGACAGTTGTTTGCAATGCTTATCACTGACATTCTTTCACTTTCTGATTGAAACCTCTCATAGTATAAACATAGATTTTTGTGGATATTGACTTTTTATATAGAAAATGCTTAAATGTTTTTTTTTTCCCCTGAGGAAGAGAGACAATAATGGAAATTTGCTTAAAGTGTTGATAATCTCTGCCAGGGAAATTTTGTTCTGAAGTTACTTTATGAAATGTTTACCCACAAATAAATACAAATAAATAAAAACAGCTGTGCAGCTCTGACTTCAGGTGCCAAACAGAATCCCCTGCTCTGACCCCTCAGGAAGACGTAACAAATCAAGACAAGGGGATGGTGTGCTCATGAGAATGTGAAAAGCCTGCACCTCTCCCTGACTTTCCTTTCTCGGCGTGGTGAAGAGCGACTGAAAGAGTAACAGCCAGTTTCTTTTTAAGGTGCTTAGCTTACTGTTCCTGTGTAGCTGCTGTTCAGTTTTTGCATGTAGCATTATTTACTAAAGTGGTCATTATTAAACTAATTACATGCTTGTCATCAAGATCCTTATCAAAGATAAATAGCAAATTACAGCAGTAGAAACTGTTGTTAAAATACAAATAAAAGCTTTATGAAATCAAATAAGGCCCATGCCTTTTAATTCTTAGATTCTTTAAAATATATTATTTTCAATAATTGTATGTGTGTTATTTGACTTCAGGTTTAGGGGAAAAATAAGTGAAAGAAGAGCTTGTCATTTAATCTTTATAGTTTCAAAAATCTAAATAAAACAATATATATTACCCGGTTAACTAGGCAATTTCTGTAACCACTTACAAAAAATATATCCTGCTTATCTATCACACACCTTTCATACTATCTCAGGAAATTTTGCAGCTTTGCCTTCCCTGGTGAGTTGTTTCAGGAGATGTTCGTCATTGTCATTACAGGAGTATATTTGTGTGGGAAGTAACACAGCACCATTCTGCTGAAAAAGGTTTTCTTTTGTTTCCCCATATCAAGCTGAGAAATGGTTATTTGAGAGTTTGGAGTAAGCTTGCTCCAGCTTTAGGAGTGAAAAAAAACTGTAATATTTAGGTGTAAATACCTCTCAGTCTAGGAGATACAACGAATAGACATTGTTTATAAACAATTCAACTGTTAGACATTATGAGTCTGACTATTATACAATCTGTAAAGAATGAAAAAAACAGGGGCCCGAAAATTTGCTTAGTAACACATGTGTGTTTGGCATGAAAGCCTCCTGGAGGACAATACCAAGAGTAAAACATTAAAAATTTAAAATTAATAAAAACCAAACACAAACAAACAACAACAAAGACAATTTCTGTTTTTTGGATCCCTTTCTATACTCACTTGCCTTTGTCCTGGGACTCTCTTGGCTCCTTATTCCTCAGGGTCTCCACAGAAACACTCCCTATGCGCACATAGTTTGCATCATAGTAGAAGACAGAGTCTAAAGTCACTGCAAGGGAAAGGAGAACACATGATAAAAGAGAGATGAAAACAGAAGACTCCTACAGAGACCTTTCTCCTGATCTTCATTTTAGCCTGACTTTGTACCACTTCTGAAATCTCTGGAACATGCTTATTTTTCTAAGGTTCTTTCCCTTTCAAGGTGATTGACAGGCTCATTTGGATTGATATATGAAGAAATAATGGTGCATCTTTACTCCTTACCAGAAATTTGCCCATTGTTCAGTAATCTCATAAAGTTTTGGGTATCTGGAACCCAGGTATTGTTAGTTACTGATAGTGAATTTCTAGCAGGGTGAATACATCATGTCTTCAAGGAAAGAAGACATAGGTCTCACTCCTGTGACCATTAAACAGCGTTCTGCAGTTCCACACTGTTATTTTAGAATCTGTTGTTGTGAGAGATGCTATAGCCCGAAGCTTCCCTCACCCTGTTTACATCTAATTAGCCACCGTATCTTTAATGTGTTCATACTATCTTTTCAATTATGTGATTTCTTTGTTAGTGGTATTCACAGCATCCTAGAATTTTCTTTTAAAATAAAACCTTCATTAATACAATTGTCTCACAAAAGACAGCCCATTGAAATACAGGCTTGAAGTGAAAATTATATTCAGAACTTTCTGTCATTAATTAAGATTCCACAGTATAATTACTACTGATGAGAATATGGTACCAGTGAGAAATGTCTTTTTGAAACACAGATTTTCATTATACAATCTTTGTTTTTAACTTAAGAGATGTGAGAAATATAAAAATTTGTTATTTATGTTGAATTCTAGGAACAGATAGAGGAACCATAGTCTAACTTCCTAGACTAGAGAAGTGGCTCCTCTGACAAAAACAGCTGACCTAAGTCAGCTGATCTAGGGTGTTTTGGGGGACTCACATTAAAGATGAGAAAGGATTCCCAACCCTTGTTGGTTGTTCTCTGACATGCATACACATGTCATTGCATATGGCCTTCTCTACTCACACATGTAATATTTGTTCTCTTCAGACTAACTTCTGATATCATTAGGATATCATAAACTGAAAGTAATTGATTACAAAATCCTTTTTAACAATTTTAAAAAATTACACATCAATAAATAATGGGTTCAGTTCTCTGAAATAGCATATAGGAGCTTCAACAGGGTTCCCAGCTGCAAAGGCAAAGAAGAAAGTTATACTTCCAGCTACTGATTATACTTACTTGCCTATATCCAAGACTCTGCTGGGTATCTTCAGCGATCATTAAAGGCAATTCTTTCTGTTCATTGAAATTATGTTTCTTTTGAATGAGAATTAAACATCCTCCCTAGGGTTTTCCTTGTTGTTTAGCTTCTTTGGGTATGTAGATTTTACTATATTTATCCTACATTATATGACAAATATCCACTTATAAGTCAGTATATATCATGTGTGTTTGTTTCTGGGTTACCTCACTCATGATGATCTTTTCTAGCTTCATCCATTTGCCTGCAAATTTCATGATTTCCTTGTTTGTAATAGCTGAGTAATATTTTGTTGTATAGATGTACCACAATTTCTATATTTATTCTTTAGTTGAGGGGCATCTAGATTGTTTTCAGATTTTGGCTATTATAAATAAAATTGCTGTGAAAATAATTGAACAAATGTCCTTCTTGTATGGTGGAACAGCTTTTGGGTATAGGCCCAGAAGTAGTGTAGCTGAATCTTGATGTAGCTCTATTCCCAATTTTCTAAGAAAGTGCCAGGTTGTTTTCTAAACTGGTAGAACAGATTACACACCAGAAGTGGCAGAAGAAAGGGAACAGGATGAACTGGAGCCTACCATAGATGTCCTCTGTAAGACTCCACCCAGCAGGGGACAAGGCAGATGAGGAGACCCCAACCAAACATTGGGCAGAGAGCAAAGAGTCTTATGGAAGAAGGGGAGAGGGATCAAAAGATACAGAGGGAGCTCCAGAAGCTCTCTCCACAATAAAGCCAAAAAATCTTGACCTAGGAGGACCAGCAGAGACTGATGAGTCAACCAAGGATTATCCATGGAGAGGACCTAGACCCACTCTCAGATATAGCCCATGGGTGGCTCAGTCTCCATGTGGATCTCTTAGTAAGGGGAGCAGGGACTGTCTTTGACATGAAGTTGGTTGCCTGCTCTTTGATAACTTCTCCCTGGTGGTGTGACCTTGCTTGCCCAAAGAAGAAGAGAATGCAGGCATTCCTTAATAGGTTGGGGTCAGATAGTAGAGGAGGAGTACTCCCACTTTTAGTGGACTAGGGGAAAGGGATAGAAGGAGAAGAAGGAGGTAAGGTAAGGTGGGTCTGGAAGGAGATGAGGGAAGGGGCTACAAGTGGGCTGTTTGGAGTATCAGTCTCAGAGAAGACCACTATGCCCAGATACTTTGGTTCTGTTGCTTTCCTTGTAGATCTCCTGTCCTCTACAGGTTTTACTATCTCCTCCTTCTTTCCTAAGTTTCACTCCACTCTTCCCAGAGTTTGGTTCTGAGTCTCAGCATTTGCTCTGATACACCGCTGGGTTGGTCAGTGGTTATTAATGGATTGGGTTGGTCAGTGGTTGTTAGTGAATTGTAGTCATTATGTGTATTAGAAGAAAAAGACAGATCATGGAGTAACCACAAAAGCAGCTTTCAATGGAAGCTATGCAGATTTTTTTTTTGACTCTCCAACACCTGCACTCTGTTTACAGCTATTTATATTTACTATTGGAGACTGGACAGAACTCAGGTTAATTTTCATATAGAGAGCAACAATGAAGATGTCTTACAAAAGGAAGATCTCTTGTTCTTAGGGATTTTTATCTCCAACTCTTTTTCTCTTTATTGCTTTATTTTTTTTTCTTTATCGGTTTATTTTTGTGACAGAATTTCAATGTGCAGGCCATGCTCTTCTAGACTTACCCACACAGCACAAGCTGGCCTCTAATTCACAATTATCTTGCCTCCAGTTCTTTATGTCCAGTATAATGTCTATGTGTGTTTGTGAGAGTGTGAGTTTGCATGTTTGTGCGTCAGTGTGTGTGAGTGTGAATGGGTATGTGAGTGCCAATGCGTGTGTGTGTGTGTGTGTGTGTGATTTCTGTCTTATTTGTTTTAATGCTTATTTTCTCATAGCACGTTCTGCATAATGTTTTTAGTTCCTGGTTGACTGGTCACAGTGTGAAACAGTGCTGAATTTTTATTCCTCCAATTTTGCTTTATTTTTAATTCTTCTTTAAGTTTATTGAAGAGTGCCACAAACCTAAATTCTTTAGGAAACCATGCAATATATTTTTGATAGTCCATGTAGTTGTGGCACTGAGAAAAAATGTAGTTGTGCCTCATCACATGATCTCAAAATACCAAGAGTTCTAGAATGGGAAAATCACAAAAGTAGTAAAAAAACCAATATATAGATCCATGCCACAGAGTTTGAACATTAGGCAATAAATGTATAGTAAAACAGCATGGTGTCAGAAAAATAAGTATAATTTTGATGTAACAGGGCAAAATAAATTTTTTTATGTAAATAAGTGTATTGGTGGAGAATCAGTGGCATTGACTAAGTGTCCTGTATCTTCTCGGATTCCATATTAATGCTTCCTACGCAAAAAGAGTCAATGGCATTTTTTTCTGTTTGTTTGTATGTTTAATACTATGTTAGTTTGTTTTTATCTGATATTATTATTAATTATTAGTATTACATTCATATTTTGTTTATATACTAATGAGGGAGAAAGAGAGAGTGGATTTGGTTGGGAAAGAAAGTAGGAAGGACCTAGGAAATTCTGGAAGAGGAGAAATTGTAATCAGTGTATTGCATATCTAGTCTCCATAACAGAAAAAGTAAAAGTTTCACCCTGATGCTCTCTCTTTGCTCACAAGGTTTCAAAGATACTCAGAATAACACATTAACAGCCTCCAAAATGATGTCTTTATGTTGATGTCGTCACTAGTCCCAGCTCTCCAGTAGGTTTTGAAAATACTAATTCTAATATCCATCATGAGTTACATAGTTCTCACTAACCTTTATATTGAAATCAAATTATTTCTAGTATTCTCACATACCATTTAAAATTAAAGTCAAATGATTACACTGTGCAATATTTCTTTACATTTTCATTTGGGATTATATTGTTTGTGTAGCTTATTAGTATTTATTATGGTATTTTCATAATTCATACCTTGTGTTTTGATCTTATTCACTACTTACAATATGCTTTCTTTCCATTTTATCCTCTCATTAGTAATTTTGATAATTTTATTACCATACAGTCGATAATTTTATCAATATGCAGATTTATGCAAAGCCTTCCTTAGTCTATTAATAATCAATAACATGTCTCCATCTCACCTGAATCATTAACTCCAATAATTCCCTCTACTATCAGTAGTAATTACACCAAAACTTTTTCTCAAATTCTTATAAATTTTATGACTACAGTGTTACAGATCTAGAAATAATATAACTTATTCCAAACAACCAACAATTCAATTCTCCCTCTTATAAAACAGTTAACATTTCTGATTTCTTTAACAATAACATTATTGGAAA
>REGO01000437.1:415177-428600 GCA_010120015.1 Rhombomys opimus | reverse complement strand
TCCCATGTTCATGGAATGGTAGGATTAACATAGTAAAAATGGCCATCCTACCAAAAGTATTCCACAGATTCAATGCAATTCCCACCAGAATACCAACACAATTCTTTCTAGACCTTGAAAGAACAATTCTCAACTACATATGGAAAGACAAAAAACCCAGAATAACAAAAACAATCCTTTACAATAAAAGATCATCTGGAAGAATTTCCCTCCCTGATCTCAAGCTGTACTACAGAGCAACAGTAATAAAAATGGCATGGTACTGCCCTAGAAAAAGAATGGTGGATCAATGGAATCAAATCAAAGACCCAGAAATAAACCCATAGACATATGGACACCTGAGTTTTGACAAAGATACCAAAACCTTGCAATGGAAAAAAGATAGCATCTTAAATGGATTCTTGATGTTCATTATATGCCAATTTTCCCCTTCATATTAAGTTTAGACATGAAATTAAAGCATTGATTTCTGTTGCCCTTTAAAAGCATTATTTTTGGGGGGCTGGTATATGGTTACCGTGATTTCTTAGCTTATAAGAATCCCTAGGAAACAGGACAGGAGACTACCACAGAGGCCTCCGAAAGACTCTGCCCAGTGGTGTATCAAAGCTGATGCTGAGGCTCATAGCCAAACTTTGGGCAGAGTGCAGGGAATCTTACAAAACAAGGGGAGAGAGGAAGACATGGAGAGGACAGGAGCTCCACAAGGAGAGCAACAGAACCAAAATTCTGAGCACAGGGGTATTTTCTGGGACTGATATTCCAATCAAGGACCATTCATGGAGTTAACTTAGAACCCCTCCTCAGATGTACACCATGGCACTTCAGGATCTAAGTGGGTTCTCTAGTAAGGAGAACAGGTACTGTCTCTGACATGAACTCAGTGTCTGGCTCTTTGATCACAAACCCCCTGAGGGGAAAGTAGCTTTGCCAGGCCACAGAGGAAGACAAATCAATCAGTCCTCATGACCCTGCTAGGCTAGGGTCAGATGGAAGAGGAGGAGAACCTCCCTTATCAGTGGACTAGGAGAGGGGCAGGGAGGAGATGAAGGAGTAGGTTGGGATTGGAAGGGAGAGGGGGTCGGGGCTATAGCTGGGATACAATGTGAATAAGCTGCAATTAATATAACAATAAAAATTTAAAAAGGAAAAAGAAAGGAATCCCTGAATTTGTCATTGGTACTATATACATAGTATAATGGTGCATGCCTGAACTTCCAATTCTTGAAAAGAGAGGAAGAAGAATCAGTTGTTTATGGCCATCTCAGAATACATTGTGAGTTGGAACTCTGCCCCCTAAGCTATATGAAACCCTTTCTCAAAGAAACCAACAAATCTTTTAATTTTACTCATATTTACTCAGTGAAGCTCAACCTTTAAGCATTCCAAAATTCTCATCTCTGTATACATACACGGTTGTTCATCTAATGCTAAAAAAAAAAAAAAAAGAGCAGGAGATAGTTATAAAAAGGAGGAGATAGATAATCAGCTCAGAGAGAAGAGAAAGACAACTGAAGAAAAGATTGGCTTTTCCCTGTGTTGACTTGCAGCACGTGCAGAATTACATCACGGCTCTAAGATAAACATTTTGTGGTGAATATTTCCTCAAAAGTATTTTATGCTACCACTTATGTTTATTTAATGTCTGTTTTTATTGATAGTAAAGTGGGAAACAAGAAATTTTACTTCTTCTGTTTATAAGCTTAGTTGTTAGTGCCTCAGTTCTTAGGAATACCACGCAGGTTTTTCTTCCTGTTTCATAAGCTACCCTGCAGCTTTAGCTGGCTTCTCCCCTGAAGTCATCAACACATTCTCTCCAGGAATCGTAAGCATTCACTAGGTAGTTTTCAGTATAAACCCCCAGTATCTTGAACCTAGTCACAATGTTTTTGCATAAAGACTGGAGATGAAAAGAGACTACGGTGGCAGCAGTGCACAGCACAGAGAATATCACCACCCTTACAAAAATTAAGATGTTATCCACATTTAAAGGTTTGACTTGAATGGGGGGGTTGTTTTATTTTCACCTTTATTAATAAGGTTCCTAAGGAATGCTCTATGTTTTACCACATGAAGGTGGGTTTATTTTTTATAAACTCAAAACGTTGTATTTTTCTGTGATCAAAGGACACTTTGTGAAACTACTGTATTGTTTCTTTGAGCTATTATCTGGAACCATTGTAAATGGCCCTCAAACGTCTTTGCAAGGAAAATAAAATGAAGTAACAAGGTTACACATTGTATTCTCTAAAAATATTTATTTCCTGTTACACAGAGGTCTAAAGCACTGACTTTAACAGTGTTTAAAAATATGATTCCTTAGAAATAAAAGAATAGTGCCACTTACATCTCAGGGGTAACAAACAACTGCTTAATTAGGCTTAGTACTGGCTCCAAAGAAGAAAATCTTTCCTCAGAATTATCAGCCTAGCCAAGTACCTGTGTCTGGTGAGGTGAGGTCATGGACTCTAGAGCAGAAGCTACTCCTGGAACATTCTAAAATCCGTGTAATTCCCACTATATACTAAATACCTATTCTCATATTCATAGATAAATGTTCTTCTCAACTCTCATCAAAGACTCTTCCGCTTGCAGATGTCCATGTGAGAAAACAGGGGAGGATTTGGAGGATGCAGAGTGTGGGATGTCAAAGATGTAAGGACAGTACATGTGTTAAATTCTAAAAATAATTATACGCAATGTTAATATAAAGGAAGGCAATTTTATCAAACTACCCCACATCCAATCACTGATATCACTGAAAATAAAATTAATAACAAAAAACTATATATTTCCTTTAAATAAGTTTTGCAAAAGTCAAATCAGACAATTGAGCTAAAATTTGTCTGTTTGGTTTGTTCTTAGACAGTATTTCTGGACCCTAATGTTAGTTTCTCAAGGATTAGGACAGTAGCAGATGAGTAGTCAGCACAATCCACTGAGGAAGATCTATTATGTTTGTATATATATCAGAAGCTAATTGTATCTACTGGATTCATTTTAAAATTCAAAATTTAAAACATTAAAAATAAACTATAAAAAAAGAACAACATACCTGGGCATCGTGGTAAAAGCATCTGACCCAGGACTCAGAAATTGAGCAGCAGGTGGATCTCTGTGACTCCCAGGTGAGCATGGATTACATAATGTTTTAGGGAAGCTAGCTAGTGTTACACGGTAGGGCCTATCTCAACAACAAAAGAAAAAAGAAAAGAAAAGAAAAATGGATTAGGTGAATTCTCTCAGGTTAATTAAACCTATTTGCATATATGCCTTGATTTAGATATCCCAGCAAGTATATGAGGATTCTTCATGACAATTGGAAGTAATAAAAGGTAATGTCTCCTTAGAATGTAATAGAAACAGTCCTCATATTTTTGCTGCATCTACTTATAGGCCTTGTATGATATGTGGATATTCATTTTTACTAGAAATCCCATTCACATAAAGGGAACAGTTGCTTTGCATCAGCAGTCTTATTGAAGTTCATAAAAAGAGAAACTGCATCTAGTACACAAGAAAGGTGAGAGTAAGGTTAGATTTACTACATTTATGTCATAAAGTACATTGAAACTTTGAATGGATCTATTTCTAAGAAAATAAAAAGATCTATATGATAAATTAAATTAAAACTAGTCAGTAATCACATTTATTACATGCCCATTATTTATGAGAAAAGTCAAGTACACATGTGTTCATATGTATGTGTACATATGAATGCATGCATGCATACATGTATGTATGTACATATGCCTGACTATGGTAAACAGAAACCTCCAGCTCAAAAATGGAAATTCAAAAAAGCATAAGCTTACAATTGTTTGTAATTTAATTTAGCCTCTATGATCAGCTGTTAAATATTTCAACTTTCAATAATAATTTGGGAGTTCGTCAATAAATTTAGCTTATCCCCTCTTTCCTCAGAGATTCCTGTCTAATTCTGGAACATTTCACAATGCTAAGGCACTGATAAAACCTGTGCCTCTAGCTTGTTCCTTGGCATCTATCTTTGCTGGAAATGTGTAATTTTACACATTTCAATGTGATCTTCTGTTGTTACTCCATACAGTTGGAAGCTATCATTTCCTTGACTATGAAAACAAAGTTATAACAAATAAATATTTGTTACAGACATAAAAGAAATACAGAAATGTGAATGTCTCAAAGAGCCATATGGGACAGTGGCAGGCATAAAATTACTCTTTATTAAAAGTATATTTTCTTTCTCTTCTTCTTTCATACTTCCCCCCCCCATCTCTTCCTTACTCAACTGTGTGAGTGCATGTCTACTCAGAAGTCCATGTTTTTGAAATTTCATCTTGAGGCCAGCAAAGGGTTTCATTTCTCCAGGAGATGGAGATGATTGAAGGACCTCAGCTTGCTGTATGGGTAACAGATTTCCAACCATTGTCCTCATTATTTAACAATAATTGCTCTTAACCAAGAAACCGTCTCTCCAGCCCTCTTTTATTTAAAAAAATATTATTATTATCATTTATTACAATTTATTCAATTTGTATCCCAGCTCTGGTCCCCTCCCTTGTCTCCTCCCAATTTACCATCCCTCCTCTTCTCCCCCTATGCCCCTTCACTAGTCTCTATAGAGGAGGTCCTCCTACCCTTCTATTTGACCCTAGCCTATCAGGTCTCAACAGAGTTGGTTGCATGATCTTCCTCTGTGGCCTGGAAAGGCTGCACTCCCCCGCCCCCCACCCAGGGGGAGGTGATCAGACTGCCTGCCACTGAGTTCATGCCAGAGAAAGTCCCTGCTCCCTTACTAGGGTCCACACTTGGAGACTGAGTCTATGCACTATATCTAAGCTGGGATTGTATGTCCTCTTCACGCACTGTCCTTGTTTGGGGTATCATTCTCTTTAGGGCCCCCAGGTCTCAGTTTTTACGGCTTCGTTGGTCTCCTTTAGGAGCTCCTATTCCCTCCAGGTTTTTCTATCTCCCCCTTCTTTCGTAAGATTCCCTGCACTCTGCCCAAAGTTTGGCTATAAGTCTCAGCCTCTGTTTAGATACCTTTACCTAATAGAGCCTTTCAGAGGCTGTCTGTGCTAGGCTCCTGCCCTGTTCCCTGTCTTCTCTGACTTCCGATGTCTGTTGGGTTTGTCCTTCTAAATGAGGATTAAGCATCATCCCTACGGTCTTCCTTGTTGTTTAGTTCATATAGGGCTGATATCCAGAATACATAAAGAACTGAAGGATTTAAATAATAACAAACCAAGTAATCTAATTAAAAATGGGGTACAGAACTAAACAAAGAATTCTCTGTAGAGGATTATTGAATGGCAGAGAAACTCTTAAGGAAATGTTCAATGTCCTTAGTCATCAGGGAGACGAAAATCAAAAAGACCCTAAGATTTCACCTTACACCCATCAGAATGGCTAAGATCAAAAATTCAACTGACAATACATGCTGGAGAGGATGTTGAGAAAGGGGGACACTGTATATTTTAGACAAAGAGAGAACATTGAGTTTGGTGACTACAAAGTTGAGGAAGCATCTTGGTGAAGTTGCAGGAAGGGAAAGAAAAAGATCAAAATATGTAAATTTTATATGGAAGTAGGTTAATTAAAACAATACATTTGTGTAATACTTTAGAAATAGATAACCATTTTAACATAATAAGTATTATTAAGATAAAAACGTAGAATGTCACTATTCTTTAGAGACAACTTTGACAAAAATTGCATAACCCCATCATACAGAATAAAACTTTCATTATTTGGAAAGCTTACAAAGAAAGGACAAAATCTCAGAATTTCCACACTACAATGAGAGCTGGTAGTACTGTAAGTCATAGGTTTGGTTGACGGAGTTCCCTTTAGCCTGGTGAAGCCCTTTGATAACTATTCCTTCACAACTGTAGAGGGGTTGACCTGCAGTCAAAATGGATTAAGCAATCCGCAATGCAGTCACTTTGTTGATACTATTTTCCTCCATGCTGGCTTCCAGGAGCTTCAATCTCCACTGTTGATTCCTTCTAAAGTCAGTTTTATACTTCATGATGCTGACTGACCATGAAATGTTAAAATGTTAGTGAATATTTGTATACATTTTTCATTTATGTTTTCTAAGTAAAAGAAAAAATTCTTTACATGATTTGTCATATAGGAAATATGTGTGCACTTGATTATATTTAAAAGTATTTTACATATGCATGTGCATTCATATTTGTACATATATATATATATATATATATATATATGTGTGTGTGTGTGTTCAAAGTCTTTGATAATGTTTTTAAAATGTAATCATTTTCCCTGTTTGCAAACCCCAATTTTATATTTCAGGAGATGTGTATAATGTGTAATGAGAGATCGGGTAATTAACATCTAAAACCTCAAATTGTATCTCTGTGTTGGCAACATTTATAGTCTTCATAACTTTTCAAAATAAAAATTTCCAGCTGAGACACACCAGTAGCTGACCACTAGTGTTTAGCTTTACTGTATAAATTAATAAGTATATTATTTCTTTAATTATTGAAAGAATCATATATTGTTTCAAGATATATAGCAAAATCTATATAGCAAATTACAGTTCTATCTCTTTTTTCCACTTAGGTACTGTTTTACTTGTAATGCACTGTCTCTAGCTCATGTCAATTCTCCTGCCTCACCTTCTCCAGTAACGTGATTACAGCCATGAACGTCCATGTTTATGTCCAATAGAAAGTAAGTTAAACCTGAAATTTTGCCATCTGTTCTGAGAACTAATGGTTAAGCACTGATTTTTAATTAGTATTAAGCTGAGCAATTTAAAAACCTCTGCTCTTCTGGTAGATTGGTTGGCCTCTTCCCCATGGCTACCAGCCAAATTTACACACAGGCTTCATGATTTCTAAAAAGAATCTAACAGCTTGTTTCAGCACACATTCTTTCAGGGTGGGTCTTACATGTTATTTCTTATTTGAACAGATTTGGCTTATTTGTGTAAATTAAATCTAGTAATGATAGAAATTCTTAATCAGAAGCTTTCTGAATCTTTATACATGATGAAGGTTATCTATTTAGTGGTTTTTGCTTGTTTGTTTTGTTTTTATGTATATGGGTGTTTGGTTCCTTGTACATCTGTATACCATTTGAGTTTCTGGTGCCTACAAGAGAGAGGAGAAGGCACAGGAATTTATGAATGTTAGAACATGGAATTAAAAATTATTTTCAAAAGCACCAATCAAAGCTATCTACAATGGCTTTTCATCTATATGTGTCTTACAGGACAGTGGACACAAAGGAAAAATGATATAAAGTAAGTAGAGCACAAGGGAAACTGCCACCTAGAAAAAAACAAGAATAAGACATTTTTCCCTCCTGTTGCTTGCTGCAGATCATGGTTTAAGTCTGAATAAGTCTCTGTGCCAAGGCGGCATAGTGACAAACCTGGAGGTGTGATACTGGCTTCTGTTTTACAGTAGAACTTGCTAGCTGCCTTCGGGGTAGAAATAGCTAATAAAACCAAATGTGAAAAGTCATTAGCACTTTTTTAAAAAGTGCTAAAAGGTATTTTAAAAAGGTATTTAATTATGCAACAACCTATCTAGTATTTTTTCACTTCTCATAAGATATTCTGACTAAACACTGATGATATAAGTAATATAGACTCAATTGCCACCTTTGGTTCTTCTTTGCTCTATGACCTTAGGGTGGCAGGTATTTGGGTAAAACTGACTGCATAACTAAAACCAAATCTACTAACTTAACTGTACAACTGCTAACATCGAAGAGGAGTATGTAGAAAAAAATCAGCAGAGGTAGGAAAAACTGCTTAAGTTATAATAACTTCACCACAAATGATCTATGAAGTTTGAAAGTGAGGTCCTTTTAGTTATGCTTCCATTATCTCTGAACCTATTTTGATATGCATATTTTGATATGCATATTATTATTACAGTGTCATATTTGAACATACCACATCATATTACAGTCATAGAATTTTGAATTTGATCAAAATGCTGATTTGTTATAAAACTCTCCTATGTAAAATTTTAATGTTATCTCTGAGCAGATTATACACCAATTTTTTTCATGATACGTAAAATAAGCTTGTACCTGTTGATTTTCCTTGTTACCTACTATTTTAAGACCTTGATATGTGTTTCTAAGCATCATCCTGGTAAAACATATTTGCATTTCAGCCACCTGGATACTATTCAGAAACACAATTCAGACAGAAAAATAAACATGTGGAAATTTTTCTCTTGTTTAAGAGGTAGATAATTTACCTTGCTTAACATCATGCAAATAGACAATGTATTAAATATCAGATGCTTAGGTAATTTTTGGTTTAGTGTGAACTAGTAGAATAATAGTAATTAAACACGACATTTTATTTCCAAAAGTATTAAAGAGTCCACTAGTCATGTCTTACTCAGTTTGGGCTGAGTTCTCTTAGAGCAGGTATTGAAAGGTGTACACATCTTTAGCATACTGAAGACTTCTCAAAGATTCCTGTGTAACCAGAACAGCATCACACACTGCTGTGATTTAAAGTAACAGCCCTGAAAACCTGTCTATCACAGCTCTGAACTCACGGTGTCTAAAAGCATTTGCTCACCTCATTCATAGCACTGTACATATAGTATCTATTCCATTCTCCGTGAATACTTTCAGGCAATATTATATGGGTACATCTGAATTAACCATTTTGAATGTGCAGTTCTGCCCTGTCTTGTATTATTTAATATTATATTGTTCCTCCATCATAAAATGTGTGAATATCAATGTTGTTGGGATGTTGAATCTACTTTAATATAGGAAAGTGACAAATAATTCTTCTACTGACATACAGCTCCCTTGGAACACATTTTTCTTGTCTGATTGACATGGTACAAAAAAGTACAATGGGAATTTTCAAAGAAAATATCATTTAATTTCTGTTGTTTAGGGGTTTCACAAAGAGGTTGTAAAAATATAGAACACCAGAACATTCAGTCAAAATAATACCATAATTAGCCATTGGTATAAATTAGTATTGTAGTTTACCTAATGCTAGTTATCATGTTGATCTGTTGAACTGATTTCTGGTTAGAATTTAAAGTAAATTTTCTTTTTGCCTAGTAATAGTTATTCCTTATTTCCTATGTCAAAAGGCACCAGTGTAGTAGGCATTTTGGTTTCTTTAAGAATTCAGTTATGTTATGTCAACATGTTTTTGTTTTAATCCCAGGTGTGGGTTATAGGGCTGTTTCACTGTTCATAGCAGCAGACTACATGCCTCATGCCGGTCCATGATTTTTGCTGTCTGTGGAGAGTTTAATTCTGGGGACTCTGAGATGGTATAAATGCCAGAGCCCAGAGAGGGACAGGGGCTCTCTGAGAAAGTAGAAGGCTGCTGCTGCTCCCCCTGCTGCTTCTGATTGCTGTTGTAGCAGTTTGATAAGAAGAAGTTGGAGATATTCTCACAACAAAGAGTAGGCTGGCCCTAGGGAACCCAAGGACCCTAAGCAACAGGAAGTAATCTAAACAGTACTATGCCTCCTCTCCCTACTAATCTTCCTCTCCTAACTTGTGTTGGAAGGGATTGGGGTGGATAAGGGAGGTAGCAACATAAGACACCCTAATAAAGTAGATAAAAATGCACACCAACAACCAGCATTTATATTTTCGCTGAATGTTATCAGATTGCTCATTCACTGGTTGAATAGCTTCAGATCCTTGGTTTCCTTTGGTTTTTATAGCTCATCCATACCTTAGAATAGATTATCATATTCTAAAATATATTTTAGCAATGTATAACTGTAGAAACCACTTTTGTGAGAATTATCAAACCTGACAGTAGACATGCTAACACAAGTTTAGATGGCAATAGCATTTGTACTTAATTTATATTTGATATTTTATTCCTTTGTAGAGTGTCCTGATAGTCTAAATTTGGTTACTCCTAACTGTTATAGTTAGAGATGTTATTATAAATGGCTTCAGTTTATAAATTTATTTTTGTCATTGGTTAATGGAATGTGGATGTACATGTAAAACTTTTATGTATTTCATTAATCATATTTCAGAAGTTAATTATTTTACGGAGATTCTTTGGAAGTTTTGAAAATGTTTTTTGATTTTTTTTTTTATTTTCGTTTTTTTCACTTTTTTTTCCCCTTTTGGTTCCTTTCTTCTTCTCTTCCCATTCCCCTTTTCTTTTTCTTTTTTCCCCCCTTTTCCTTCTTCAGTTGAAAGGTTTTTTGGTTTTTATTTTTCAAATTATTGGCCTTTTAAATTTTGGTTTTTTCCTTTTTCTTTTTTTCCCTTTTTCATTTTTTTTTTTTTTTTTATGTTTTTTATTGTTTATTATTATTAGTTACATTTTATTAACTCTGTATCCCAGCTGTATCCCGCTCCCTTATTCCCTCCCAATTCCACTCTCCCTCCCTCATCTCCTCCCTGCCCCTTTCCAAGTCCAAGGATTGGGGAGGACCTCCTCCCCTTTTGTCTGGCCCTGTTTTATCAGGTATCTTCAGGGCTGGCTTCGAAGTCCTCCTCTGTGGCCTAGCAGAATTGCTCCTCCCTTGGGGGGTGGGGAGTCAAAGAGCCTGCCATTGAGGTCCTGTCAAAGATCGTCCCTGTTCCCCTTACTATGGGAAACCAATTGGTTATTGAGCTACCACGAGCTTCATTCGAGTAAACGCTCTAGGTTATATCCATACAGGGTCCTTGGTTGGAGAAACAGTTTCAGAAAAAACCCTGTGCCCAGATATATTTGGTCCTTGTGGGGCTCCTATCCTTTCCCTGTCATACTAACTCCCCTTCTGCCGAAGGTTTGGTTATGAGTCTTAGTATCTGTTTTGAAACGCTGCTTGGTAGGGTCTTTCAGATGCCTTCTGCAGTAGACTCCTGTCATATGTTCTATGCACATCTCATTTGTCTTTCTAAGTGAGGATTGATCATCTTTTTTTTTTTAATTTTATTTTTCTTATTAGTTACATTTTGTTAAATTCTGTATCCCAGCTGTATCCCGCTCCCTCATTCCCTCCCCATTCCCACCCTCCTCCCTCATCTCTTCCCTGCCCCTTTCCAAGTTCACTGATAAGGGAGGACCTCCTCCCCTTTCATATGACTCTGTTTTATCAGGTATTTTCAGGACTGTCTGCAAAGTCCTCCTCTGTGGCCTAACAGTACTGCTCCTTCTTTGTGGGGTAGGGAGGTTAAAGAGCCAGTCATTGAGTTCCTGTTAGAAATAGTCCTTGTTCCCCTTACTATAGGAGACCAATTGATTACTGAGCTATCACAGGTCACATCCAAGCAGAGGTTCTAGGTTTTATCCACTCACGGTCTTTGGTTGAGTGTCCATCTCAGAAAAGACCCTGTACCCAGATATGTTTGGTCCTTGTGGAGTTCCTATCCTTTCCACATCAAACTCCCCTTCTTTCATATGATCATCTTACCTCATGTCTGCTTTCTTGTTTATCTCTTTTAGGTGTATAGACTTCATTATGTTTATCATATCTTATAGGTCTATATAAGTGAGTATATACCATATTTATGTTTCTCCACCTGGGATACTTCACTCAGGATGATGTTTTCTAGATCCCATCATTTGCCTGCAAATTTCATGATTTCCTCATTTTTGATTGCTGAGTAGTATTCCATTGTGTAAATGTACCACAATTTCTGTATCCATTCCTCCGATGATGGATATCTGGGTTGTTTCCAGGTTCTGGCTATTACGAATAAAGCTGCTACAACATGGTTTAGCAAATGTCCTTGTTGTGTACTTGAGCAAATTTTGGGTATTCAATAAAGTAAGCACTTTGAATAGACTTTATAGGAATTCACATAGTTTCTTCTTTCCTAGTCTTGGTAAATGTATTTTACCACCTCCTGAGCTAAACAGCAACAGATTTTTGATAGATCACATAAACAAAATTCTAAGATGCTCCACATTTGTAACCCACATGTGAATCTACCTTCTCCCTCATATTTAATCAAGTATTAGCCTGTTTTAATTTTACGTTTATGGTAGTTAATTGCCATGTAACCTTAGTTTTATTATTAACCTCTTTTATCTTCATTTTAGCCTTAGTGTTTATTAATTTTATAACAATTTGACTTATGAAAAGATTAATTTTCACTTTTTTCTTAATGCAGTAAAATGAAATTTTGTAACATTATATCATTTTCTTATATGAACCTTATTTTCTCATGATATCTATGTTATTTTTATGTTATGTGGCTGGGTTCAGTTTTCCATACTAAAGGGTAGGAAACCCAAGTCAGTAACTGTGAATGGGGCTGGCCTCTGATTCATATTTTACCCGATAGCCTTGTCATATTTGGAACCAGTAATTTTCTGGTTATGTGAAATTTACCCAAAGAGATGTGGATGACTGCTAGCATACACTGCTGAACAATATATGGATTATATATGAAAATAGAACTTTGACCCAAAACTGGATATAATCTGACCAATAATTCAACATCTCATCTAATTCAGAGAGGCTGAATTGCAAGAAAGCAAATTGTTCTCTCTAGTGATGGATTGGGAAGCTAAGCAACACCTTTTTTTAACACTCATTCTCATGCTCATTAATTAAAAACCAAAGAGCTTCCCAGTGCTGGTCTCTGTTATAGCTCTGAGCCAGGTACCATTAGCCAAAGCCATGCAATTATCTAAGATAACATCCTAAGGGTAAACCACCCATGGCTTCTCCGTGTCAATGATTCGCTGTCGTATTCTCAATGACACAGCCCCTTTCTGAAACTACGGTTTCCCCATGTTTCTGTTGAACTTGTGTTTCCTTTCAAATATACCTAAGCATGGTTGTGTCACTCAGTTCAGAATGATGGCTTGTTCTTTTATATTTTAAGGACCCTTTCCACACCCCTCTATCCTTCTCTCTCTGTCTCTGTCTATCTGTCTTGGTCTCTCTTTGTCTTTCTCTCACTTGCTCTATGGGGTGGTGATATTTCTAGATGTCTAGCTACAACTCACCTTGGACAAACATATCTTAAAGAATAGAAATATACAGCATGCCCTTTAGTGGTCTCTTGTGATAATCTGGTCCTTCATATTCAAGATTTTCAGGTTGAATTCTTGTAACATCAATTTTTACATTCATGTTTTCTATTTTTCCAACTATGCTAAATAGATTTATTTAGTCTTAATCATTATCATTTACCACATTTATCAGGGATTAAAATTCACCTTTAGAATCAGACAGTCTGAATACCAAGGGGATTAATGAGAAGGTAAAGGTTGTGGAGACTTAGCAAAAAAGTCCATTCTTGTTTCATGCCTGCATGAAATGGGCTTCTCTAACCACAGAGGTTAAAAGGAAAACAGTAAGATTAAAGAATAAATTTAAAAAAGGAACAATTGAAAAACACCTAGCAAACCCTAAAGATGGAAAGTGATTCTAAGCTTCACTTGGAAAGGTAAAACTATCATAATACTCTATAGAAAATATTAAGCCATAGGCTA
>REGO01000437.1:402515-413158 GCA_010120015.1 Rhombomys opimus | reverse complement strand
TTATTTATGAGGACTTTAAAGTCAATGCAAATAAACGCAAGGAATTGGGAGAAACGCCCTTATCCCCTTTAGTTTGTCAATGAAGTTTGTCCCTGGTTCCCAGTTGAAAGTAAGTAAATCTGGAAACCTGGGAGAGGGTAGGGAAAAGATTGCAAGAATATTACGCAAATAATGGTCCTGAGAAAGTACCTGTTATAACTTTTTCTCTGTGGACTCTAACTAGAGACATGCTGGATCCTAGGCATGAGAGTAATAATAATAATGAAAAGTTTGATCTCACAAGCTAAAGAATTGCTTGGAGAAATTAGAGCAGCCAAACAGACAAGAAAAAAAGTACTTCTAAGGTTATTTCAAATGTTCATAAAGTAGCTCAAACAAATTTATGCAATTTGAGAGCAGAAAATGATTTAGGAGAAAAGCCACATACGGAGGATGAAACGGAGTCAGAGGAAGAAACTGCCAAGTCTCATAATTCAGACTGGCCTTCCACGCCCTCTGTCCCGTGGCTTTCCCTGCCACATGTGCAGGAGATACGGGACCACTGCAGGAAGATATTACTGTTCTCCGAGAGAAAGTCCAATTAGAAAGGGAACAAGTTCAGTTATTAAGGGAATTAGAGAAATTAAAATTTAAAGAAACAATAATAATAATAATAGTAATTAATAATAATAATAATAATAATAAAATTGGATTGTTTGCACTGGTAAATTTGAAAGTCTGGTTTTGACTTTTAAAATTATAAATGTGCTTTATGATTTCACTCCTGAAGAGGATGCTTTGTTTTAATATTACAAAAACAGGTTTTAAAAAAATATTTAAATGTTTAAAAAGCAGGTACCACGGTTGTTTTGTTTTTTGTCTTTGTCTCTGTTTTTTGTTTTTGTGTGCTGGCTGTCTATTTTGGTTTCTGGTTTTGGTTTGCTCTCGAGGTCTGGGAAACTTGGAGAGTTTCCAATCTGGTCAAGGGAATATGGAGGACACTCCAATTCCTGTGGAAGGGGCTTGTAAAAGCTCTACTTCTTTTGGCACCAGGAGAGAGGGTCGCTGAGACCCTATTCTGTGTGATAAGAGAGCTGCTGGAGCCCGCTCTTCATCTGGAAGCTGTGGAGAGGGCCATGGGGGCTCTGCTCCTTCAGATATCTATGTGTGTGGAGAGGACCCGTGAAGGGGTCCACTCCTGGAATTTGTGGTACTTGTGTCCGGTAGGGGCTGGACAAGTCCTGGTATTTGGGTATTCTGGTTACTTCAAGGTGACAATGTCGTATTTCTATGTTCCTTATCTATGTCTCTATATGTGTATGTGTTTATTTGTGGACTTGACGATATTTTAAAATCTGACTGACGATATTAATATTTTTAGACATGAGACAGTTTGGCTCAACACCTCTGAGTTTGGTCCTGGACCATCAGAGTTAAATTCTATAAAACATTTTAAATTTCATCATGTATTTTAAAATAATAACCCTTGGACATTCTAACAAAAAACTTAAAACAGTTTCTCAAATCTTTGGGGGAGGTCAAAAGACCTTGGTATTTATTTTATTAATTTTAGAAACTAAAACCAAGCCATGCTGTTTGAACCAATTAAACAAAAACTGCAGTTATTACAATATATCATGTAAAAAAAAACTATAAAATATGTTGTTCGTCATTTAAAAAGGCTGGATGTCACCGGCCAGCAGTGACACCTAAATACCACCTGAGAGAGGGCTGGGGAGAGAGAGACACAGGGCGACACAGAGAAGGACACCAAGTCTACATGCTGATCAAAGTTTCGATTTAATGGGTGTCAGGTTAACACTTAGGCAGGCAAAAAAGTACAAGCAGTTTCTCACGCAGGCAGTTTTACTTAGCCAAAACATAAGAGGGCTCACTCAAGGTTGCACAGAACCTACTGTCTGGTTCCCATGGTTGCACAGAGTTTCTCAGTGTCAGAGTGGTCCTCTGTGGGACCACCAATGTCAGTCTATGAGAGACTAGACTTTGGAGGATGGCCAGAGCCGGGAGACCGAGTTCCACTGCTCAGATACCATTGACTCCAGATTTGCCATTAACTCCAAAAAGGCTGCCACAGTTGGAGATTCTTCAATGCAAAATGTTTGCTTATGCTCTTTTACAGGAGAAAAAGGACTACAGTTCCATGTTAGCCCAAGGTTATGCAGGGTTATATTTAGATCATTGTTAACCATTATACAAAATATATGCCTGGCTGCCAGTACCTAAATAAATGATTTAATGCTGTTTCTTTCTGGCCTATAGATTTGACATGGCCAGAATAGTCCATTTTTGCTGAGGGCTGCAGGCTAAGTTTAGTTCTCTATTTAATGCTAAATAAAACTTTTGTCCTTTAATTTTTTGCTGTGAAGTTTTAATACAATATAATAGGATTAATAACATTTGCTAGTCCCTTTATAAATTATGTTTAATTAAAAGTTTTGCTTTGATTTTAGTTTAAAAAGAGCAGATTTAAAGTTATGCTAAAGATTATAGTTGAATACAAGATTGAGTTTTACCTAGTCTCTTTGTTTAGGTTGTTTTTTTTTTTTTTAAGGTTAAATCTAAAATGGGTATCCATGAAGTTTGCCTATATAGATCTACCTAAAATTTGGTTCTAAATCATACATTTAAAAGTACGCCAAAATTAGAAATTATAACATCCTGTTTTATACGATGCAGTTTAGAGCAGATGATAAAGCTAGACAAAGAGTAATTCAAATATGCTGGCCCTCAGACTTGTCAGAAATATGATAAATATGGCATTTTAACATATGTAAACTTGTTATGACAGTCCAACCTGTTGAGGCACAAGAAAACAAATTAATTCAGTTTTTAAAGGAATAACGTATAGTTTTTCCATTTAAAACAAAAGTTATTCCAATTGTTGATGCTTTAATGGTATTTACTGATGGTTCATTATCTGGTGTTGCTGCTTATGCTTATGAAAGGAAAACAATGTCTTCTCAAGTGACTAGCACATCTGCACGAACAGCAGAGTTATCTGCAGTATTGGCTGTGTTTCAAAGTTTTAATAAGCAGTCTTTGAACATTTTTACAGATAGTGCATATGTAGCTCAGTCTTTGCCTAGGTTAGAGACTGCAGGTCAAATTCAGACATCTCCTGCTGGAATTTTATTTTTACAAATTCAAAATTGGATACAAGAAAGAAACTTTCTTTTTTTCATAGGACATTTAAGGGCTCATTCTGATTTGCCAAGACCCCTGTCTGAAGGAAATGCATTGGCAGATAAAGCCACCAAAGTTTATTGTTCACGGTTAAAAAGAGCCCAGGATGCCTATAATATGCATCATCTTAATAGTCAAACCTTGAGATTTAAATATGGGTTGACTAAGGAACAGGCCCGTAGTATAGTCAAGGCTTGTAGTACTTGTCCTCCATTTCACCCTGTTCTTCATTTGTGAGTCAAGCCTAAAGGATTGCTTCCAAATCAAATTTGGCAAATGGATATTACTCATATTCCTGAATTTGAAAAATTAAAACATGTACATGTTTGCATCAATACCTATTCTGGATTTATTTTTGCCACTCCTCAACCAAAAAAAAAAGCTGCAAAGAATGTTATTGCTCATTGGCTACAGGCTTTTAATATTCTGGGTGTTCCTAAGCAGTTTAAAACTGACAATGGAACAGCATATACTAGCAAATCCTTTAAAATATTTTGTCAACAGTTTCAAGTTTCTCATGTAACTGGAATACCTTACAATCCTCAATGCCAAAGCATGGTAGAGCATGCCCACCGGACAATTAAGATTTACTTGTAAAAAACAAGAAGGAGGAGCTACTCCCCTGGACACCTAAGAATCATCTTAATCATGTTCTTTTCATTCTGGATTTTTAAATTTGGATAAGCATGGTAAATCTGCAGTAGATAGATTTTGGCATAAAGAAACTAAAAAGTCTTTTGCTAAAGTAAAATGAAGGGATCCTTTAACAAATCAATGGCATAGACCCGATCCTGTACTCATATGGGGACGAGAATCTGTCTGTGTTTTTTCACAAGAAAATGATGAAGCTCAATGGCTACCGGAACACCTGGTGTGACAAGTGGCTGAGGAGTTTTCTCCTGATAATGATAATGATGTCTATGAGGACCCCTCCAGTCAAGATGACTGCTTATTGGGCATATGTTCCTGATCCAGCTTTACTACATCCAGTTTCCTGGGATGATCCAGAAGTCATTGTTTATGTCAACAACACTTGGCTGCTGGGTTTTCCTGCTTTTGAAGGAACGCAAGTAAAACAGATTCTTAACTTTTCAGGAATGGGAAGAGGTCATCCTCTTTGCTTTACCAAAGAGAGTATTCATCAGGACTGCTTACAAGTCTCCCCTGTCCAGGTCATAGGTCAGAATGCCTACCACTCTAAAGTTGGGGTGGCAGTTCAAGCTTCCCTTTGCAACCAGGCAAAGTGGAACATTGGAGGAATATTATTGTCCCTTCCTACAGGAGTTAAGAATGACAGTCTTACATATCCAATGAGTTACCCACCCTGTGAGAAAGGGGATCAACGCACTTGTTCTTGACCAATGGTTCCTTGGACAAGATGCATTGGAGAAACGCCCACCATCTACTTCTGGGACAATGACGCTGCATTTACAGTCGTGGACTGGTCTATCGTTACGGGGTATTAAGAACTTGGCTTCTGATAAAGGCAGTCAAAATTCTTTTGTTTTAGAAAAAGCTGTTAGTGCTGGACTTTGGAGGACTTCAAATAAAAACTGGCAAACCTATGTATGGAAACTGTTGCTACCTTGGAATATATAGGCATTCTCTCTGGGAATGCAAGTAGCTTTGCTAAATTAATCAAGTACGCTTCTGTTTTGACATGTGTTAATCCTCCTTGTTTACTGCTAATTGGAAACATTGTAGCACACATTCGAATGAGTGTGTATATGGCAATCTTATTAATTGTGTTAGTGCTGATAATGATGCTCTTTCAGTATTAGTTGTTAAGCAACCTGCTTTTGTTATGATTCCTGTTAGGATGTCTGATTCTTGGTATGATGAAACAAAATTTAACTGGACTCAGGTTCAGAATAACCTTGCTGGTATTTGGTTTAGCAAAAACTTCTCATTGGACATGTTAATGATGAGAAATAAGATCTATGACATAGAATCTGCCAAGGAACCTAGGTTGGAATTGGCCAATACAGCGTGGGATGTATTTACTAGCCTCAGGAGGCACTTTCCATCCTTTGACTCTGTGCTTAAGTGGGGACTGACACTTGCAGGCATGGCGGGTGTGGGTTTGTTGGCCTGTGCCTGCCTTCCTTGTGTGTTACAGTTCCTTCTTCAACAACTTCAATGCATGCAAGTGCAATTGCATAAATTTAAAGATCTCTAGAAACCCTGTTTGATATGGAGGTAAATCAATGATGGGTAAGCGTGAAATTGTGGTTTTTCCAACCTAACACAGAGGCTTGTGAAAATCGAATCCAAGACCTTGATGACAGGTAAGAGAAAAGTGCACATTTCGACAACCTAAGACAGACTCTCCATAAAACAAAGAAGGGGGAAGTGAAGAAGTCTGGTAATTGGAGGTCTCTGCAGGCAGGGTGCTCTGAGCCTGAGAAGTAGATAACAAGCTCCCTGCAACCTTGGGAACCAGACAGCAGACTTTGTGTAACCTTGAGTGAATTTCTGCATGCCTTGCCAGGTGGCACAGATGTATTGTTACCCTTTGCTTTATAAATGTATTTGCATGTTCAGTAAACTGAGACTTGATCAGGAATCTGTCTTGTCTCCATCCTTCGTGTCTCAGTCCCCAATTTCCACTCCCTCTTTCAGGTGGACCCTGTTTGACTAGCCCGCCAGTCGGGTACCAGGAGTGGTACAGCTGGATCTTCAGGAAGCACTATTCCTAATTGTCTGAGTCAGTGCCAGATTGATTTCCGAAGTGGTTGTATAAGTTTTCATTCCCACCAGCAATGGAGGAGGGTGAGATTGGGAGGAAATGAGGGAAGGGACTGGGATACAGCTGGGATACAAAGTGAATAAACTGTAATTAATATTAAAAAACAAAAAACAGAACACCAACAGCACAGGAAATTCAGTGGGGTCTTATGATCCCATAACACCACCAATGTTCCTTTCCTTTTGCAGCAGTGGATCTGAAGTAAGGGAGACTTTGCCTCCAAGGAGTGCTTGAAAATACAGAGTGCATTTTTGATTGATGCATTTTGATTAACACTGCTGCTGGCATCCAGTGGGTAGAGAACAGTGATGCCACAAACAGTTTACGTACACATGACAACATACCCAAAAGAATTATCTAACCTAAAACAAAAGTATTGTCAGAGTTGTAGAGCCATCTGTAAGGACTGAAAAAGTTCTGGTCATATTTACAGGCAACTTCAACAGAGCTGACACGAAAGAATGAAATGAAAGTCACTTGTCAGAATTCGTTTGATCCAAACTCTATATAACAAGAACTCATCATATTTAGTTTGGAAAGGATAGATTGCTCAAGGTAAAAAAAAAGAGTATATTGGAGTATATTGGTTATCTGGAGACTAGCTTACAGACAGAAGTTCTGCTTTTGTGAGTATGAGGATACACTTAGTGCTTCTGCTTTTCAGAATTCAGGTCATTACAATCTAGAATTGATATTCCTATATAAGAAGACAAATTACTTTCTGAAATCCTTGATTCCATTGATGATAACCACTTACTGAAATTTTTATAACACTGAAATAGAATTTATTCTTGAATACGACTGAGCATATCACTTAAATAAAATTAAACATTGTCAAGAAAGTTTTGCCAGATACTGGCAAACTGTTAGTTGTTACTTCTATTTTATCACAGGACATATTATTGATCTTTTGAAAATAATGCATTAATTCTACCTGCCTATGTATAGTCAGCATAGGTTTTATGTGGTTTTGCTAACCTAATGATATTAGGCTGATAATTTTTGTGCTTAAAACTTGTATAACATTTCTTTGAGAGTTTTGTTCATTTCTTCTTTATGTGCCTCTATTTCTGTGGTTATTTCTTTGAGAGTTTTGTTTGTGTCCTCTTTATGTGCCTCTAATAACTTGATAAGCATAGCCTTAAAATAATATTCCTGTGTTGCCAATGAATTAAAATATCCATTGATTTGGGGGATTGCTGGTGAAGCCATGATGTCCTGATTTTTGTTGGATGTGTTCTCATGTCTGCTTCTAGCCTTTGCTGTTAGTACCTGGAGCCTGTATTGCAGATTGGATCCACATATACTACAGGAAGATGAGAGAGGACCGCAGGTTTGAGAGTAGGTGTTGGCACAGGGTTTTTTTTTTTTTTTTTTAAACTGACTCTCCAACCAAGGACCATTCCTGGATAAAACCTAGAACCCTTGCTCAGATGTAGCCCATGGCAGCTCAGCATCCAAGGGGGTTTCCCTATTAAGGGGAACAAGGACTGTCTCTGACTTGAACTCAGTGGTGGGCTCTTTGACCCCCCCCTCACGAAGGGGGGATAAACCTTGCTAGACCCCAGATGGAGGGCATTGCAGCTAGTCCTGATGAGACCTGATGAACTAGGGTCAGATGGAAGGGGAGGAGGACCTCCGCTAGCAGTGGACCTAGAGAGGGACAGGTAAAAGATGAAGTGGGGAGGATGGGATTGGGAGAGAACGAAGGAGGGGGTAAGGCTGGGATACAAAGTAAATAACCTGTGATTAATATAAAAAATAAAAATTATTTTAAAAAGGGGGGATGCAGCTAAGGGAGGAAGTTCCCAGATGCAAGTGTGCAAGCTCAGGAGTGTGTGTGGAGATGTTCCTGTCTGGAGGAGCAGGAGAAGATGGGGAATAAGACAGGAGCCTACCACAGATTGTCTCAGAAAGACTCTGCTGATCGAGGTATTGAAACAGAAGCTGAGACACATAGGCAAATTTTGGGCAGAGTGCAGGGAATCTTATGAAAGAATTGAGAGATAGAAAGACCTGGAGGGTACAGGACCTCCAAGAGGAGACAAACAGAGCCATGAAAACTGAGCCCTGGGGACTCTGAAGGAAACTATTCCCCAAACAAGGACAATACATGGAGAGGACCTAAAACCACAGCTCAGATGTAGCCCATAGATTCAGTCTCCAAGTGGGGTCTCTAGTAAGGGAAGCAGGAACTTTCTCTGGCATGAACTCAGTGGTTGGCTCTTTGATCACCTACCTCCTCCTGAGGGTGGGGAGCAGCCTTGCCAGGCCACAGCAAAAGATCATGCAACCAGCCCTGATGAAACACAATAGGCTAGTGTCAGATAAAAGGATAGGAGGACTGCCCTTATCAGTGAACTAGGGAAGGGGCAGAGGGGAAGGAGAGGGAGGAGGAGATGAGGGAGGGGGCCACAGCCAGGATACAAATTGAATACATTGTAATAAATGATAATAATAAAAATTTAAAACTCATTACAGTTCCATAAATGAAAAAAAAATGTTGCAAACCATACTATACACAATTCTTTACAATGACATACATTTCTCTTCATTTCTCTTTCTTTTGGAATACATTATAGTTATTATCACAGTAAGAAATGGTGTGTTCCTGGTCAATTCTAAATAAATCTTTTTCCTGGCTTAATAATTTCACACACTTAAACTGAAGTGTTTTTGAAACAACATTCTATCAACAAGTTACTGAAAAGAGACTAGCACTCAGAGAAAGTAAGCAATACAGAGGAGAAGAAGACAAAATAAAAGCTGTGAAGTCAGACTAGATCTCAAGCCACTGGAATGGGAGACTATGAGATAATAGAAATTCCAGTCTTCCCTGGAAAACTCCTGAATAATACTTAGAATTTCTTCAGTCTTCTGTACTGCTTTTCCCCTACAGTGTGTTAGGACACCAATGGTATGGAGTTTCCATGCTACTCACAGGGGAAAGGTACATGGAAGACAAAGTTTGTGAGCTGCCTCTACTCCATGTCACCTCACTGTCAAAATCAGGGATAATATAGAAACCTGAACACTGCCAACAACTGCACACAAACCACCTGGACCTAAGCATCATGCAGAGGGCACCTTTAATGCAGCAAACCCACAAAATTCTATGATTTTTGAGGGATTTCATAAAGGGCATGATTTCTGAGAATATTCATAATGTTATCTACACATTCTATATCAGCTGTGTTAAAGAAGATCGGTTTTCATCTTCACTGAGATGTGGTAGTATGTTTATAATACATGTATGTGTGAGTAAGAACTTTGCACACGAAAAGGTCAGAGGCATTAAATAGTATGTTCACCAGCAACAGACATACCCACATAAATACAGACATTTTCACTGAAAACTGTAAAAAAATGAGATCAGAGCTGGGAACACCAAAATACTCATATGACCAAGTTTTGCAGTACAGCAGCAAACTTGATTGCTAGGATCTGTCATTTGTGAATTATCTAACAGCTGGAGAAATTTTCTTAAAGAAACATAAAGTAGAGCAGCAACTCCAGGAAGGTAAACACCATAGCAAAGATCAGATCTACTGCTGAATGAGAAATGATGGAAACTCAGTTATTATGGGAAGTCAGAAGAGGGTAATGACAAAGTTAATCAGTGCTGTCCTATAAAACATACAGGGCCTCTGAAAGACTCTACCTAGCAGTGTATCAAAGCAGATGCTGAGACTCATGGCCAAACTCTGGTCAGAGTGCAGGGAATCATATGAAAGAAGAGGGAGTTAGTAAGATCTGAAGAGTACAGGAGCTCCAAGAGGACCAAATATATCTGGGTACAGGGGCTTGTCTGGGACTGATTCTCCAACCAGGGACCATCATGCATGGATATAACTTAGAACCCCTGCTTGGATGTAGCCCAAGGCAGCTCAGCATCCAAGTGGGTACCCTAGTAAGGGGAACAGGGACTGTCTTTGATATGAACTCTGTGCCTGGCTCTTTGACCTCTCCAGCCCCTGTGAGAGGAGCACCTAGCTAGACCACAGAGGAAGACATTGCAGCCAGTCCTGGTGAGACCTGATAAGCTAGGGTCAGATGGAAGGGGAGGAGGACTTCCCCTATCAGTGGTCTTAGAGAGGGGCATAGGAGGAGATGAGGAAAGGGTGGGATTGAGAGGGAATGAGGGAGAGAGCTACAGCTGGGATACAAAGAAAATAAACTCTAATTAATATAAAAAAAAAAACACCACAGTTGTTTCCTCTTATTCTTATCACAAGAACAAAAAAAGGTGTGATTTAAATTCTGAACTCTCCAGTTTACTTCCATGTTAGACAGTGATCTTCTCTGTCAGTTGGAGAACATATGAAAAATCATTAAATAAGAAGCAAAGATACATGAAACTTCATAGATTCAAAGACAGAAGCAATTTCTTAGCCTGGTTCCTATTGGGGCTGAAGACATGGAAAAGGGTATCTTTTTTGAATGTTTCCATAGCGTTTTCTGAAAAATTATTCTCTAATCACCAGAAACTGAAACAAAATGAAAGTAGTGAGCAATCAATTTGCAATAGCTTTCCCCTAAACAAACTGAAACTCTGGATTATTCAGAACCTACATACAACATCTGAAACTGTTTCTTGTTCAGCTGGTTTAAGAAAAGAAACAAACCATTTTCATATATTTTGAACAAAAATTGAAGAGACTCACATGAATATGTGCTTTATTTCAAATACCAGAATGTGGTGTTCAGACAA
>REGO01000437.1:347601-365847 GCA_010120015.1 Rhombomys opimus | reverse complement strand
CATGTTTATAGCAGCTTTATTTGTAATAGCAAGAACTACTTTTGAAGGAGTGGGTAATGACTCTCTGGCCTTGATATATAGTCATGAAATTCAATTAGAATATGTATGAATATTGAATAGGAACACGTGTTTGAAACACATGTATTTCAAACTCATGTGTTTGAAAGCTTGTCCATAGGAAGTGGCACTTATTGGGGTAGGTATATCCATGATGGAAGAAGTATGTCACTATGGAGACAGGCTTTGAGGTCTTTTATGCTCAAACTACGCCTAGTGTAGCTCACAGTCTTCCCGTGCAGCCTGCAGATTAAGATGTAAAGCTCAGCTCCTACTCTAATGTCATTTTTTTCCGGCCTGCTGCCATGTTTTCTGCCATGACAGAAACCCTAAGACAGTACCTGATTGGATTTCATAAATCGTTTGAAACTAACTATTATTCACTTTCTATGATGGTTATTCTTTGTTGGCAATTTCACTATGTCTAGAAAGAGCCAAAATCCAAATGGTTAGGCACACCTGTGAGGAATTTTATTTAATTATATCATTTGAAGTGGGAAGAGCAACTTCTAATCTGCATTTCTGAGGTTATGAAATGGTGTTAGAGAAGGAGGTGAGAGTTTTATATCTTAATTAACAGAAGACATACCATTAATCCAAATCTTTTGAGGTGAAAATATGCACATTTAATCTGGGCCACACGCATATAAAGAACATGGGAGGTGGAAGCTTGCTCTCTCCATTTCTCTTTGCTCTCCCTGGCAAGTCTGTTCCTTCTGTGGTAATAGAGCTTACTTTTTCAGGATTTCAGTGTATACTGATGACCTGTTGAGGCATTTAGCAACATGGACTGAGCAACTATTGGATTCTTTGTTCTTTAGTTGGTAGACAGCCATTGTTTTAAGCAGGACCACAGCTTGTATGCTGTGGTCTCTATATATGGAATATATTTATATATATGTATATATATATTTATATATATGTTATAAGTTCTGTTACTCTAGAAACCCTGACTAATACACTCTGACAATCTCCAATTGCCTCAATCTAGAATATGTATCGCTATGTATGCTTTCACCATTTTGAGAACACAGAAGGTGGAGGATTTCTGTACCCAGGAGTACCTAAAGAATTAGATGCACATGCTTCATCCAAACTTCATTTAGATAGATAAAGAAAATCTAACTTTTAAGATATAAAAATAATAGTGTGAAACTCTTTGGAACATTGGTGGAGAAATGAAAGGGATTCTAGGAGTGTATGAGTGATGGGTCTCAAAAACAGCAGGCTATGCTGCACCAGAATTTCAGGTCAACATAGATGGTGTCATTATAGCCAATACGTGTGTAATTTGTTGTTACACAGAGATTCTAAGCAAATATTATATTAATGCATGGCTCTACTGGAATTATACATTTCCCAAACTCATATTTAAAGGTCAATGGCTTACACTGGCCACCGAAGGAGCTCTAACCTTGTAGTGACTGCTTAAGGTCAACTTCTCAACCCGGATGCCTGGCAGTGCTTTACTTAGAGTAGTTACATTAATCTCACAGACACAGATGTCTCTGTTATCTAGAAAAGTGCTGTGTAACCCTGAAGCTTCCTGGAGCCATGTTTGCTTTTTTTGGATGAACAGAAATGATACAAGAAAACAATGAATTGAACGACTAGCCAAGAAACATGTAAAATACTGTGTGTGAAGGATAATAGTCTCTACATTAGTGTTCTATCCATCACTGGCCTATGACCATCCCTGGATGATAATTTCCTAAGAGCTCTTCATACTTGATTTTAATATTAGAAGCTATCTTTCTAATTATTTTAAACATACCTGTAGTATGGCATCAATTGAATATATTTTTATTATGGCTTTTGATCAAATTGGCTCTCTGTAACTTGAAGCCAAAAGTACCCATGCTAATGGAATTCAAACAGTGTTATAAAGTTTTCTAATGATTACATGGCCCAAAAGCCAGCAACAGAATCATTTAATATCCTTTCAAATGGTTTGCTTTCAGCCTGACAGATATTTAAACTTTCTGCACTGGATATTAATTTCTCATTTATTTATTGTTTTATTCCTATTTTTTAGTTTTTTTGGGGGGAAATATTTTTGTGTAACTAAATGTCCTCTGGTTATTCCTTTTTTCTCATGCTTTGAGGTAAGATTTTGGTGTGATAGGGAACACTTTCAAACACATCACACCTGCACCCATAACAATGACAATGACTCGTTATTATAGTTTTTTTATTCATTATGTCTCAAGTTTTACTTTCCATTGTCTTTTCTTATTTCGTCTTAAATTATTCTCAGATTTATCTCATATCTTCCATCAATTCTTTAAAGCTACATCTGTTTCTTTTTCAATGCCAAGTCATTTCTATGAAATTCTATTTAATTTCCAATTATTTTCCTTTATACACATTTCTCTCCATATTTGCTGACTAAATCAACTAAAACCAACCAGTAATTGGAAAGAAGAAAAAAAAAGTGATTCAAATGACATCACATTCTATGTATATTACAAAAAAAACCCAAAACAAACAAACAAAAACAAAACAAAACAAAACAAACAAACAAACAACAAAACAAAACAAAACAAACAAACAAACAAACAAACAACCCAAGAAAAAGTGTGGGAATAACTATCATCCCTCAGGCTGAAGAAACAAAGGGAAGAAAATAGAATTGTAAAACTTGAAGAAGGTAGCAAACTTCTTAGATTTTTCAAAGTCAAAAGTAAGATCCCCTGAGGAGGGAATGGTCATTTTGAAGAGTGTCCCTGTGAAGGGACATAGCACTGCCATTGTCACAAACCTGGGACAGTACATCTTGGAAAAGCTGGCACTTGAACAGCTGCTAGAAGAGGAGCAGGTGCTGCAACAAGAACAGGCTGCACAGCAGGGATTCTTACAGAACTGGCAAGCAGAGGCGAGGTGCCAGGTAGCGAGACATGAAGAAGCATGCTGCCCTTCCCCCTGCTAGAGGCTCATCCTTTTTCTGTGGTCCCTTCCTCATCTGCAAACCCTAACCCCGTATTCAAGATTCAGGTCCATCAACACAAAGTTAATTTAGAAGTCTGAGTTCCTACTAAGAGGAAATAGAATCAATCTTAGTAAGGTGATTTCTTGCTTTGTGACATTGCTGCTTACACTTCACAAACTAGCCTTTAGCATACCATCACCACATTTTAGGAGGCAATTGGCAAGCCTGCAAACAGTTCTGTATGTTGCATCATTATTTTTTTTCTCATATGACTATTCACCTTGAAATAGTGCATAACTGTTCTTTTGGTAGTAGAACCTAGATTTTCCTAAATATGTAGGAATTTGCCTTCTGGAGTCTTATGTATTTATGATTATTATTATTTATAATAATAATATCTGTTTATTCTTTCATTACATATTAACATTAATAAATACTGATTCTGTGGCTGGGGAGTTGGCTTAGTGTAGCATTTTTTTGCAGTTTCTACACAAGCCTGAGGAACTGTATTTAAATCACTAAAATGCTGCTGAAATATATGACGATTGGGAAAGACTTTGTGCGAATATTTTCTTCTTGACTTGAAAAACCTTTAGCTACATAAAACAGTGTGTAGGTTTGACAGGAGTCTTACAAATTTGGGTACAATGGCGAGAGCGACAAAAATCAGGAAGAAGCTCCTTCGCATAGTCAATCAAATTTTTGTAAATGTATAGTTTAGTTATCAAGCAATTAAAACACTATAACATTTCATGATTGATTTGGGGAAATGAAAAATTTAATTTCAAATTCTAATGTTAGTAATAAAATGTGTTGTTTACCAGATGCCTGTTAGGGTTCCATGTCAGAGTACCTTGGTGGGTCAAGTACAAGGTATACCAAAAAACAGATCTCACATAAAAGATTTATTGAGGGGTAGAGACAGTGAAAAATCATCTCAGACTGGGGAGTAGGGAGAGAGAGAAGCAGAGAGATAGAGAAAGAGAGAGAAAGAACAGTTGAGCTGACTGTGAAGACAGGGATCTTTTAAGGACATTTGGTTATTGGTGATGACATAGCTGCTGGCACTGAGGAGCTATAGGCAGGCTGCAGAGTGGAGTGCCCAATTTCTAACAGATTGATTGATAGAACTTTTGTTCCATCAAACTTGGGGGAGGTCTTTTAGATTGACAGTGATTTTTAGTTTCGAGCACTGACTTGTTATCATTAATTTCAGTGTTCATTTGCTGACCCTTGATTTTTCTGTTACAACTTTTTATGAGGAAAGAAAATTCATGTGTCTGATTTGTTGACTTAATTACAAAGCTCTTTAAAGTAGCCTATATATTTATAATTAATTGTATATTTATTCTAGATGTTCTGGTTTAGAATTTCCACAAATTAAAAAATACGAAGATGATGCAGCCAGCCTTGATGAGACTTGGTAGGCTAGGGTCAGATAGAAGGGGAGGAGTTCCTCCCCTATCAGGGGTCTTGGGGAAGGGCTTTAGAGGAGAGGAAAGGTGGGTGTGACTGGGAGGAGATGAGGAAGGGGGCTGCAGTGGGATTACAAAGTGAATAAATTGTAATTAATTAATTAATTAATTAATTAAAAATCTAAGTGATTATTTCATATGAGAGAAAAACACTAAAAATGCTATTTTCTTTTTTTCAAATTAGCATTCATTATAATTTATTCAATTTGTACCCTGGCTGTGGCACCCTCTCTCATATCCTTCCAATTCCACGCACCCTCCCTCTTTTCCCCCTATGCCTCTTCCCTAATCCATCAATAGGGGAGGTCCTCCTCCTCTTCTATATGAGCCTATCCTATCAGGTTTTATCAGGACTTGTTGCATTATCTTTCTCTGTGGCCTGGCAAAAATAATGCTATTTTCAATGTATAATAAAGTATTGAATCTTACCTAAATCTAAAGAAAGGTCAAGTTTTGTCCTTGGGTCCTGTATAACCATCACTAAGTCCTTAATATGCCGTGGCTGACAAATGAATCTATTCTTTGGAAAATATCCAATAATTCAACAGGATACTTTATTGAGAGATTGAGAGTGAGCAGGCACGAAAACAATACTTTAGGAGAAACCGAGAATAATTCTGGTTTGTTAGAGAATTTAACATGCCCCTGTAACAAAGACAGTAGAGACTCAGAAAACTGAAATATAGGCTACCCTTTCTGTAAAAAGTTATTCTCAGTACATTGTTGCATTTTCTTGGGTAGTGGAGAAGGGAAACAATCAATGGTGGCTGTCAAGCTAAAGGGAAAAGGAAAACTTAAGGCTACACAGTGGAATTCACATATATTTTTACCATATATATATCTCTACTCTTGACTGACTTTTAAGCTATATATTTTTACACTAATCGACTGTAACCTTGAATATTACAGTTTTCACAGTTCTAAAGTCATCTAGAGAATGAACAACACGAAATGGAATTAACTGTTCTTTAGACTGCTATGCTTACAGACATGTCTGCAGCTCGGGAACCTGTTCTCTAACTCACCTTTCATAGATGGAAAAATGCTTCAAATAATTTAGGCACCGAAGGATGCATTTAATCTAATGTTACAGCATTTTAGAAAGGTAATATTTCAGTATTCAAAGTACAGACATTCATAGAAAACAAGATTTTTTGCCTTACATTGTTAGGAATTCACATATTATCTTTGTCTCCTAAGAACAGAAAAACACTGAAATACAACTGGAAGAAACAATTATTTCTATTGTTAGGATTCCCAAAATCTACCATGATAACGCTATTTTTGTTAATAAAAGGTGCAGAATTAAAGATGAAGGAGGTAAATATTAGACCAAGCATAGAAATTCAGATAACATGAAGCTTAGACGCCCCCTCTGCCACAGTGAACTCCACAAGCCCTCACTGAGTGACCCACAGCGTGTCACTCAAATTCTTCCCCTTTCTTCTGTTACCAGGCTGAAGCACTGAGCGTGTCACAGAGTTAAACAACCAGAGATCTCTTTCTGTGGAGACAGTTCTATTGTAACACATTCAATTCTGTTATTTAGTCCATTTCAATTCATTAAGTTATGTAGAAAATCATTAAGTAGAAAACACTGAATTTTACAAAATTATACAAAGAAATCATGGTTTGTGAGCATAACACTTGAAATAACACACTTAGAAGGATACATTATACATAAAGAATCTCATTTTCTACATAGGAAGATCATTTGCATCGACATGAAATACTTGAAGAAAATTTCCCCAGGTCACTCATCCAATTCAGACTCTCTGCTTCCTCTAGTGTTTTGTATATTACAATTGGAAATACTTTAACATGCTTTTCCAGGAACACAATAGATTTCAACTTCGTTCTGGCAATTTATGGATTGCTCTGAGATTGTTATAATCCAAAGACCTAAAATGAATTAATGATGGAATTTACAGCTAATGCTGAGTTTTAGGCCTGTGAATGGAAATGGCTGTTTTTAAAATTTATTTAATTTTTATTAAATACAGTTTATCTATTTGTATGCCACCTTGTAGCCCCTCCCTCATCTCCTCCCCATCCAACCCTTCCTCCCTTATCTCCTCCCATGCCCGTCCTCAAGTCCACTGATAGTGGAAGTCCTCTTCCCCTTCCCTCTGTCCCTAGAATACCTTGTTAAACTAACTTGAAACCAAAGTAATCTTGAGGTTCATTACAGCACACTGCAATTGCACTCCCCAAACGTACTGGTCAAAACACTGCAATTTTTTTTCATTTTATTTTTATTATTTTATTTTTTATATTAATTAGAATTTATTTACTTTGGATCCCAGCTGTAGTTCCCTCCCACATTCCCTCCTAATCCCACCCTCCTTCCCTCATATCCTCTCTGCTCCTCTCTAAATCCACTGATAGGGGAGGTCCTCCTCCCCTTCCATCTGATGCTAGCTTATCAGGTCTCACTAGGACTGGCAGCAATGTCCTCCTCTGTGGCCTAACAAGGCTGTTCCTCCCACGGGGAATGGGGCGGTCAAAGAGCCAGCTACTGAGTTCATGTCAGAGACAGTCCCTGTTCCCCTTACTAGGGTACCCACTTGGATACTGAGCTGCAATGGGCTACATCTGGGCAGGGGTTCTAAGTTATATCTATGCATGGTCCTTAGCTGGAGAATCAGTCTCATACAAGACCCCTGTGCCCAGATATATTCAGTCCTTGTGTTGCTCCTGTCCTCTCCAGGTCTTACTAACTCCCCCTTTTTTCACATGATTACCTGCAATCTGCCCAAGGTTTAGTTATGAGTCTCAGCATCTACTTTAATACACTGTTGAGAAGAGTCTTTCAGAGGCCCTCTGTGGTAGGCTCCTGTCCTGTTTCTTGTTTTCTTCTACTTCCAATGTCCATCCTATTTGTTTTTCTAAATGAGGATTGATCATCTTACTCTGGGTCCTCCTTTTTCTTTAGCTTCTTTAGATGTACAGATTTTATAAAGAAGTAAAGAAGTCAAAAAGCAACAAATCAAGTAATCTAAACAGCTAAACAGAGAATTCTATGTAGAGGAATACAGAATGGCAGAAAAACACTTAAGGAAATGCTCAGCATCCTTAGCCATCAGGGAGATGCAAATCAAAACGACTCTGAGATTTCACCTTACACCCATCAGAATGGCTAAAAAAAACTCAAGTGACAACACATGCTGGAGAAGATGTGGAGAAAGAGAAACCCCCCTCCATTGCTGATGGGAATGTGAACTTTTACAACCACTTTGGAAACCAATCTGGCACTTTCTCAGACAATTAGGAATAGTGAAAGGGAAAGGGTGGAGAGGAGGGAGAGAGGGTGGGATTGGGAGGGAATGAGGGAGCGGGATACAGCTGGGATACAGAGTTAATAAAATGTAACTAATAAGAAAAAATAAAAATTAAAAAAAAGAGAATAGTGCTTCCTCAATATCCAGCTATACCACTCCTAGGCATACATCCAAAATATGCTCATGTATACAGCAAGGACATTTGTTCAACCATGTTCACAGCAGCTTTATTTGTAATAGCCAGGACCTGGAAACAACCCAGATGTGCCTCAATGGAGGAATAGATACAGAAATTGTGGTACTTTTACACAATGGAATATTACTCAGCAATTAAAAATAAGGAAATCATGAAATTTGCCAGCAAATGGAGGGATCTAGAAAAGATCATCCTGACTGAGGTATCCCAGAAGCAGAAAGACACACACAGAATATAAGCACTTACAAGTGGATACTAGACCTATAAGATAGGATAAATATACTAAAATCTGTGCAATTTATTTAATTTCGTGTGTTATAATAACAAACCATGTACAACAAATTCTCAGTGAGTAGGACACCTTCATATGCCCCCATCAAGAGAAATGTGGTGGTGTTGATTCTGAATTAGTTTTCAGTCATTTTTGTTCGGGATTCTAAATCTATCTTGTTTTATTTAATTTACTTTCTGGAAGTTGAATTCACTGCTAAATACTAATTAATAATTATCTATAGAGAAACAAATATAAATGACGACATCCTTGAACTGCTAATAAATCTTTTTATTTTGTTTTCCCTTTTTTATTGACAAAATTTTTTAAATTTATTTATTTTTTTATATTAATCACAGGTTATTTACTTTGTATCCCAATTGTAGCCCGCTCTGCTCTCTCATTCCCTCCCAATTCCACCCTCCTTCTCTCATCTTCTCCTTGCCCCTATCCAAGTCCACTAATTTGACAAGATTTAAATTTTAGTTATTATTATCTATTACAATTTATTCAATTTGTATCGTGGCTATGGCCCCTCCCCTGTCTCCTCCAAATCCCACCCCCCTCCTTCTTCTCCCTCTATGCCTTTCCCCTAGTCCATTGATAGAGGAGGATCTCCTTTCCCTCTATATGATCCTAGTCAATCAGGTCTCATAAATACTGGCTGCATCTTCTTCTTCTGTGGCCTGGCAAAGATGCATCTCCTAAGGGAAGGTGACCAGAGAGCCAATCACTGAGTTCATGCTAGAAACAGGGTCTGCTCTCTTTACAGGGGACCCCACTTGGAGACCGAGTCTATGGGCTACATCTGATCAGGAGTTTTAGGTCCTCTATATGCATGGACCTTGGTTGGGGTATCAGTCTCTGCAGGGCTCCCAGGGCCCAGTTTATTGACAAATTTTCATAAAACATATTTAATCCTGTGTTTCTTCCTTCCCAATATATCCCAGATCCTCCATACCTCCTTACCCACAAATTTTATATTTTTTACTCATCACACTCTGCTTAAACAAACAAAACAAGAAAGATAAAAATCTACAAAACTTGAAAATGATCTTAATTAAGAAGAGAACAGTAATTTTATATTCCTAAATGTTAAACGTTTCCATGACTCTACTGTTTAGGTATAGCATATCTTTGCCACATAAAGTCTAAACCATTACCCTAGATTTTATTCTAGTCTGTCACATAAGCTGTCTTAACATTGGAACACCAGTACCCAGGATAATGGTAAGTAACCATTCCCCACTTATAGCGTCTTGACTGCCCTTCCGTAGTTGACACATACTGAATTATGATTGTATCTCATCAAGGAAGAGTTTGGTGTGTAGAGTTAAGTAATAAAAACTTCAGTGTGATACTCTTCCTGAGTCTGTTAGGGGCCATTAATACATCACATCAAATACTTTTTTAGTACTTGCTGAGCTTTGATATCATCCTTAGTGGTATAGATCAGTGCGAAATCTCGATTCTCCCAGAAATAAATGAGAATTCAATTTAAGATATGGAATGCAGGTAGATAAAAACCAACAGATGTAGCAATGCATATGCTGAACACAGGAAAAACGAATGAGAAAAGATGTAATGTTTATGTAGAGTGACATAAATGTCTCAAACATCAGAGGCAAGTGAGAAGATGCATTACTTCGATTAAGGTATCAGGAAGATAATGAAATGACAGACAGCCTACTCTCATGGTACCTTGAAGAACATGCAGCAAGAAAATCCATGTGAAAAAATATAAAAACATATACATGGCTGTCTCTCTCAGGTGCAAGTTAACCCTCATTTGCAAACAAACAAACAAACAAACAGAGAAAAATGCTCTGAATATTTGAACGTCAAAATAATTCTGAAAGCATGTAATGAGGATTATCAATTCTAAAATATATTAATGTGTTTTACGTCCTCTGTCTTAAGCAAGTTTTGAATGTGAGTAATAATATTTATGAGCATTTCGATATAATGGAACCAGACTCAGTCTCCATTTTTTCATTCTCCTATTGATTTACATATCTTCAGTAAAAAGGCGAAGTGTAATTATTTTCTCCCTTTCAGTTTCAGATTTGGCTTGTAGCTCGCCTGTGCCCGAATCAAACAACCTTCAGCCTACAAAAGACGGCCAGTGGCATGAGATTAATGGAGACCTGAGTTTACATATTGAAAGGCAGGAATACTGTGAAGGCAGTCTTGTGCAAGCAAAATGTTTAAAATGAGGTTTTCGAGACTCCTTTCTTGTAAACTAGAGTGTTTAAGTAGAAGCCCCACCCTCCAGTACCTAGGCAAATGAAATCTCCCCCACAGGCAACTGCAGAGATTGCTCAATGGTTAGGAGCTCTTGTTGTCCTTTCAGAGAAATTGAAAGAGCATTGTTCCTCACCTCCTTCATCACCTATTACTACCTATTTGTAACTCCAGATCCAAAAGATATAGTGTTTTCGCCTTGCCTCCATGGATATCACTGGACATATGTGCTATACATATGCACGCACATGCGACAATAAACACGTACATGAATGCAGACATAAAGCGAAGATACTTTTAAAACAAATACTAATTAAAAGAGGAAAAGCTACTTTTTGACAATAGAAGCACAGAAGAACAAATTGTTATGCAAGTAAGATTTAAGAAGTATTAATGAAAACTTATGTGCAACCATGAAGTTGAGGAGATTGCATAATGTTGACTATATTAAAATTAAGTATTAGGAGATGAGGTTCTCATGGGGAAAATGTGCCTTTAGAATAGAAAGTAAACAGAAACTCTGATCAAGACATAGTTGTCCAGAAAATAAACTAACTAGATATAAGGGGCTTATCAGCATAACACCCAGGAGAGCCATAGATTTAGAGAAAAGCCATTTTGTCTTATAAGCATTAAAAATAAACAGTTTTCCCAGTGTCCTGTGAGAATGCAAAGCTGTTGTAGAAGAAGAAATAAAATTAAGTTGAATTCACTGTGATTTCTTAATGCTCAATGTCTTAGTCAGTGTTCTGTTACTCTGATGAGACACCATGTCTACAGCACCTCTTATAAAGAAAACCAGTTAATTGGGACTGGCTTACAGTTTCAGAGGTTTAGTCCATTATCATCATGGTGGGGAACATAATGTCATCCAGAGGGACATAGTAGCTGAGAGCTATAAATTGGACCTTCGTGCAGCAGGAAGAGAGATGCATGGGGCCTGGCCTGAGTCTTGAAACCCCAAAGCCCACCTCCAGTGTCACACCTACTCCAACAAGGTCACACATCTTGATCTCCGTCAAGTAGCACCACTGCCTAAGGACCAAAGGTTTAAATACATGAGCCTAAAGAGGTCATTCCTATTTAAACCACCACACTTAATAACTAGATAAATTATTTATATGCTATCAGTCCTGGAGACCAAGAATAAAACGGAAATACCCTATGTTTGGATTTTGTAAAGCGTGTCCTAAGTATTAAAATAGCTAAAATGGTGAATTCTGGTAGTGTGTTTTTAGATTTGCACTAATCATATAGCAAAGCATAATTTGGTACCAAACAGGGAGGCCTGAAAACATAGTATAAGAAATATTATATGAACTCATCAGGTTACATTTAGGAATATGCATGTATGTAGAAATACATATATGCACATGTAAGAATGACAAAGAGGCCATGAATATGGAGGAGAGTGGGAAGGGCTATATGGAAGTGTTTGGAGGGGGAACGGGAATGGAGAAATGTTGTAACTAAACTAAAATCTCACACTTACACAGTAAACATGAAGAGCAAAACTATTGAGTGCTCAGTTCTTGCTGAGCATCTTGACCTTCTGTAGAAGAACATGGTGTGATCATGGACTCTATGAAGGAGCAGCTCCACAGAGGAGAAACTTACCTAACAAACACTAATACTCTGAAGTAGGTAAGATTGTCATCCAGAGTAACTGGGGACATCCATCACAGACGATCCAGAGTCAGGAAAATGTCAACTTCTGAGGAGCTTCTTCCCACAAGTTCATAACCAATAAATAAAAAGAAAACACTACATCTGAAAAATATTAATACAGAGATAAATGGCAAGCAAACTTCTGAATTATCTCCGAGTATGCAGCATAGATCTTACAATAAAAGACCATGTAGTTCATTCTCCCAGAATCAGTCAGTTCCTTATCGACGTACTGCACTAAAGCTGTAAGACTCAATTATTTTTATGTGAGTTCCTTAATTATTGTACTATGATATGTCCACAGGTTTGAGGAGAGACAACAGTACTGACAATTAGTGAAATAAGAAAGATTTGATAACCTCAGTTTCCAACTGGGCTTTATACTACAAAGCATAATAACATCAGGCAGTGTGTACCTTACAGGCATGTTGTTAGCATCTCAAAAAAAAATCTCCAATTTTATTTCAGTTCTGTGAATCATTTTTTATGGCCTATGGTTTTCAAAGAAGAGGGAAAATTCACGAGAGCAGTGGTGAGTGTGCTTTATTCTCTTCTGTACCTGAAGACAGTATAACATCAGAGCCATTTCTGAAGAAGTAGACTTATTCAGTACAAACAGCAGGTGGCATCACATGTGTTAAATTAACTTTGTCCAAATAAATCTTTTCTCTACAATACCCAGCTGTGAAGAAAAGTAGAAACCTATGACAGTCACCCCATGATGACATTTAAAGAAAGATGCTATTGGTGTGCCTTGATATAAAGCAATATGTTTATGGTTGACTATTAGGGAAAATTTTTCTGCATTCTTTTCCTTATTTCTTCTACAGAATACATCATGATTTCTTTTCTACTCACCATTAGAATTCAATGCTGATAGCAACAGCATAATCAGGTTCAGTGATCTAACTCTTTTCCTTTTTCACCTTTCTTATTATTTCTCAGGTTTGAATAGGAAAAAGAGGTGTTTAGAAAATAAAGTAGCATGATTAATTATTAACATGTAATGAACAGTAAATGTATGCACATGCTCGGCACAAGAGGAGTAATTAGTAAAATTTTACCAAGATATTGCTTCAGTCAGGCAACACCTCTTGTTTCTATTTTGCCGAAATCCAAAGCAGTTTACTGTTTTCTCTCTTGATAATCATCAGTAAAATATTAAAAGACAGTTAGTTTTTTAGATCAGAGAATTTGCAGAAAGTGACATTTAGTCCTTACAAGCTACAAACAGTTCTAAATTCTCATTGGCATACCCTTTATTCTAACTTCTCCGTTCTATGTATTACATATAATCATTTCCAGAAAACAAAAATGATAATATGCATATTTCCTGGAGCCCATGATTTGAACAGAGGAGCCACCCAATCCAAACCTCAAATTGTACCTGAGAAATGCTATAGATGTCTTCATCTGAGTTATAGAAAACCAGTAAATGCTGCTAAGAGTAAGGGAGATAGCATGATGCTAACAAATATAGCTTTGTAGAATATGATTTTATTGGCCAATGCAATTATCTAATTCTCTGTATGTAATAACACTAAATTTGCTGTTAATCACTCTATTCTTCTTAGTAAGAAAGTTATCTCCATACATATAAATTTACAGGCACCACCACAAAATTCTTGAGATTCTTCAGGAGTATGGATGAGTTTATGCCATACTCTGAAAGAAACTGAACGCTGTAAGCTCAGTAAAGATGCTGTGTTGTTAGCTGTTGTGCCATCAGTGAGAAAGCACATCTGCAGGCTAAATGTATTTGGTAAACTTTGGCTATTTCCTAGATATGCAATCTTTGCTCGTAAGATTCGGAGAGTTTGGGATGCTGATGTTGGGCAGACAAAACTTGGTCCAACGTGAAATTTATCCTTTCTGTCAAATACTTTGATATTATTGAAATACTCATAATCGTTTGAATTTAAATTTTTACATTTTACATTCATAAATTCCTATTCAAAAGAAAATGCTAAAATGTCTTCAGAAAAGTGAAGATATACATTATCTTTTTATCTGTTTCTTGTTTCTCAAACTCTGGACATTCCTCTTTTTCATATAGAGAAAAGAGAAATTTATACTTAAAGTTCATCAATGGTTTTAATTACTTTAAGCATTGTTCTATGACAGCTTATAAAATTTTAATTGTGACTAAGTTACTATGATTTTTGTAAGAAAAGAATGTCCACCTCAGCCATTTTTTTGTGTTTTTATATATAAACAGTATGTTATTGGAGACAAATATGTTTTCTTTTAAAAACTAAAAAACATTCTCTTCAGGAAGTTGTCTCCTGTGCCAATGAGGTCAAGTCTTTTCCTCATGTTTTCTTCTAAAAGATTTAGTGTGTCTTGTTTTATGTTGAAGTCTTTGATCCACCCAGACTTTAGTTTTGTGCAGGGTGATAAATATGAATCTATTTGCATTTTCCTACATGTAAACATCCAGTTAGACCATTTGTTGAAGATGCTAACTTTTTCCATTGTATGGTTTTGGCTTCTTTGTCAAAAAATCAAGTATCCTTAGACTTCCTGATCAGATGTAGCTTATGGACAGCTCAGTCTCCATGTGGATTCTCTAGTACAGGGAGCCAGAGCTGTCTCTGATGTCAACTCAGTGGCCGGCTCTTTGATCACCTCCCCTTGGCATGGTGGCCAAACTAGGCCACAGAGAAAAAGAATGCAGCCAGTCCTGATGAAACCTGATGATAGGCTAGGGTCAGAGAGTAGGGCATGAGGATCTTCCCTATCGGAGGACTAGGGGAAGAATAGAGAGGGTGAAGAGGGAATGAGGCTAGGACCAGGAGATGAGGGAGGGGGTTATAGCTAGGATACAAAATGATTAAATTGTAATAAATAATAATAATAAAGAAAAAAGTATATTTAAATATGAAAGAAAGACCAAAGTATATTAATATACTGTAAATTTTTATAGAAATTATGAAAATTAAAATACATTAGGAATATTTCAAAATTGCCACTAACTTTAATAATCTAACATGTATCTAATGTCTGAATACACATCTTTAAAATCTCCCCCCTTTAAAAAAAAAAAAAAAAACAAATGACAAAAATAGTTCATCCATATAAGCAACAGAAAAAACACATGTCCTTCCCACTTTCAACAGTGTTAATGGCACTCAAAAGTGTGACTGGTCCAAATGTGATAAAATGGCTTCCTTCTGTCAGTTTCTGTGTGAGACTTTCAACTGGAAATACAGGAAAAAATTACCCCCTCATTACTGATGCTTTAATTCAAAACCAGTATGAGCACAGTATCATCCAAATGTACACGTGTTGAAATGAAAGAAAAAAAATTCGTGGAAACTATCATTGGCTATCTAATGTATAGTGGAATCCAAGAGCATAGAATTTCAGTCAGTTAACATGAATTTGTATTCCAGCCATCAGGCTTGGCAGCAAAGCCATTCCATGCTGAGACATTTCAGTGAACCCAGTTACCTTTCTAAGACTTAGTTTTATGATGTAGATAAAGGAGGTTCCAATCCTTAAAATTTTTCAAAGAGGTAAATTACCTAATAGATTAGTATATCATTTAGAAACATTAATGAGTTAATGTTTCTTCTGACCTTGTGAATACATCTCTAGTGCAACTAATACTTAGGACAGATATGCCTAAATTCTTCTGTGAATAAAATTAAACATTACATAGAGTAGATCTTTTTTAAGAATAGATAGGCTTGATGCTTCCTTTTTTATTATTTTGCTTTGAAAATTCATATTTGAGATTTTTGTGTTGTTTGTTTGTTTGTTTTAATTAGTTTACTTCAATTTATTTGCTTTGTATCCCAGCTGTAGCCCCTTCCTTCTTGCCTCCCAAGCCCACCCTTCCTCCTTCTTCTTCTCCAATATCCCTCCTCCAGGCCACTGATAGGGGAGGTCCTCCTCCCCTTCCTTCTGACTGCAAATTATGAAAATAGTTTTCTTCAACAGAGTAACCCTAGGTATGTTAACAATACTCCAGGCTTCATTCTCAGGAGTACTTGGCCAAGCAAATCAGATTCCATATTTTTTTTAGTTGTATGTGTTTTTTTTGTTTTGTTTTGTTTTGTTTTGTTTGTTTGTTTAATGAAACAAGCAGCAATCAAAGAGCCTACATGGGTCCGCACTAGGCCCTGTGCATACATGCTGTGGTTGTTTAGCTTGGGGTTTTGCTGGACTCCTTACAGTGGAAGAAGGGAGTGACTCTAACTATTTTGCCTGCTCTCAGGAACTTTTACTCTAACTGGACTGCCTTGTCCAGTCTTGATATAAGGGTTTGTGCCTAGTCTTTTTGCATCTTGTTATGCTGTGATTGGTTGATATCTCTAGGTGGTCTTCTCTTTTCTGAAGGGGAACAGAGAAGCAGTGGATCTATGGGAGAGGAGAAGTGGGCAAAGCTGGAAGGATGAAGGAAGAAGAGGCTGCAGTCATGATGTAGTGTATGAGAGAAAAATAAAGGAGAAAAAAAAGAAAGAAAAACATGGAGTAGAAGATCTTGTAATAGATGGTAAATAACACAGAGACCCACAGACAGTAAGAAACTTGAAGCCCTGAATGGTATGAATTTTTTACATCCCTCCCCTCAAATGATATTTTGCTTAGTAATATAAATACTCTATCCTCTTAAAATTTTAGTACCATTGTAACATTGAGCGTTTACAAACAAAAACTTGCAAAACAATTATATATATACCGGAAGCTTATTCCACCTCATTACCAAATTTCCTTCTGAGAAAACTCATTTACTCATTTCTGCTCTCAAGCTCATGAGCCATATGATGTTAAGTATTTTAAAAGTAGAAGATATTAAATGATAATTTTGAAGTAAAGATAGGAAACTTCCTACTTGGTATGAGTTTACTTCTGATAAAGCATGGTAAAGTATATAAATATGATTTGAGAGGCAGCAAGAACAATTACGAGGGTGAAAAGAACCTCAGCTAAAACAGTGAGTTCTCAAGTACTACAAAAATATTTAATATAGAAAAATCACACACAATTTGAAAAACAAGATAGCATAGTAGTCACTTTTTCTTTTATCTTCCTACTGAAGATAAAATTATCTTCCTACTGAATCACTAGCAAGGGCAAATATGCTCCTCTATTCAGGTCGTAATACACAAATTGGGAAGTGGTAAATATTCATTAATCCTCATATATTTCTGTGGAACTTCTTTGCTTTTGGATCTAGATGTTTCTTTAAATCATCATGTGTTTGGTCTGCTGTAATTAAGGATGATGTTAGGTATATTTAAACATTCACAGCACAGATGTTCCATACTGCACACAGCACATCTCTATTACATTTATAGTCACTTTGAGAAAATATAAACTTATACTACTATGGTGCCTAAAAATATTTTCAAAGATCTTTTTGACACACACACACACACACACACACACACACACACACACACACACACGTTGGCATCTATGCTAAGTATAGCACATTACTAGCGTGTACAAAAGCTAGAAGAGGGTATCAGATGCCTAGGAACCAGAGTTACAATTGGCTGTGAGATATTCAGAAGATGATATGAGCCCAATCCAGGTCCTCTGAAAGAGCTTAACAAACCACGAACCCATCTTTCTAGTCCCAGAATTTGGCAATATTAAACATTGTTGGCTACACTGTAGAAGAATATGCATATGATTAAGAAGCTTATGCAGATAGTGTTGTGATTGTTTTTTTTAATTTTTATTTTGTTTTTATATTAATCACAGGTTGTTTACTTTGTATCCCAACCGTAGCCCTTTCCTCATTCCCTCCCAGTTTCACCCTCCCTCCCTTACCTCCTCCCTGCCCCTTTCCAAGTCCACTGCTAGGGGAAGTCCTCCTCTTCCATCTTACCCTAGCTTATCAGGTATCTCCAGGACTGGCTGCCATGTCCTCCTCTGTGGCCTAGCAAGACTGTTCCTCCTTGGGGGGGAGGTGGGGAACCAGTTGTTGAGTTCATGTCAGAAATAGATTTCTCTGTAGAGGAACATAGAATGGCAGAGAAACACCTAAAGAGATGTTCAACGTCCTTAGCCATCAGAGAGATGCAAATCAAAAGGACCCCGAGATTTCACCTTACGCCCATCAGAATAGCAAAGGTTAAAAACTCAAGTGACAACACATGCTAGAGGGG
>REGO01000437.1:269417-295506 GCA_010120015.1 Rhombomys opimus | reverse complement strand
ATTGGGTAGCCTTGCCTTGTCCCTGATTTCAGTGGGATTGATTTAAGTTTCTCTCCATTGAGTTTGATATTGGCTATAGGCTTGCTGCATATTGTCTTTACCAAGTTTAAGTATGTGCCTTGTATCCCTGATCTCTCCAAGACTTTAAACATGAGTAGGTGCTGGATTTTGTCAAATGCTTTTTCAACATCTAATGAGATGCTCATGTGGTTTTTCTCCTTCAGTTTGATTATGGGGTGGATTACATTGATGGATTTCTGTATATTGATCCACACTTGCATGCCTGAGATGAAGCCTACTTGGTCATGGTGGATGATATCTTTCATGTGTTCTTGGATTTGGTTTGCCAGTAATGTTCCTCTGTTTCTATTTTGTGGAATAGTTTGAAGAGAGTTAGATTTAGCTCTTCTCTGAAGGTCTGGTAGAATTCTGCACTGAAACCATGTGGCCCTGGACTTTTTTTTTTTGAAAGGGGGACTTTTGATGACAGCTTCTATTTCCTTGGGGAATATAGGACTATTCAGCCTTTCTACCTGATCTTGACTTAATTTTGGTAAGTGGAATCTATCAAGAAAATTGTCCATTTCATTTAGATTTTCAATTTCTGTGGTGTATAGGCTCTTGTAGTAAGACCTAATGATTGTTTGGATTTCCTCAGTGTTTGTTGTTATGCCTCCATTTTCATTTCTGATTTTGCTGATTTGGACATTTTCTCTCTGCCTTTTAGTTAGCTTGGCTAAGGGTTTGTCTATCTCGTTGATTTTCTCAAAGAACCAGCTCTTGGTTTCATTGATTCTTTGAATAGTTTTATTTGTTTCTAATTTATTGATTTCAACCCTGAGCTTGAATATTTCCAGCTATCCACTCTTCTTGGATGTGTCTGCTTCTTTGCTTCTTGGGCTTTCAGGTGAGCTGTTAAGTTGCTTGTATGCAATGTTTCAAATTTCTTCTTGATTGCACTTAGCACTTTGAACTTTCCTCTTTCCTGCTTTCATTGTTTCCTATAAGTTTGGGTATGTTGGCTGTCATTTTCATTGAATTCTAGAAGTCTTTAATTTCTTTGTTTTTTTCTTCCTTAACCCAGCTGTCATTGGGCAGCAAGTTGTTCAGTTTCCATGTTCGTGTAGGCTTTTTGCTCTTTCTGTTGTTGTTGAGGTCTAGCTTTAGATCATGGTGGTCAGATAGGACACAGATCATTATTTCAATCTTCTTCTATTGCTGAGGCTTGATTTGTGATGAACTATATGGTCTATTTTGGGGAAGGTTCCATGAGATGTTGAAAAGAAGATATAGTTTTTTGAATTGAGATGAAAAGTTCTGTAGACATCTATTAGGTCCATTTGATTCAGGGCCTATGTAAGTGCCTTATTTCCCTGTTTAGCTTCTGTCTAGATTATCTGTCCCTTGGTGAGAGTGGATTGTTGAATTCTCCTACTATTAAGATGTTGGGATCGATGTGTGATTTAAGGTTTAATAGTGTTTCATTTACAAATGTAGGTGGTCTTGTATTTGGGACATAGATTTTCAAAACTGTGATGTCCTCCTCCTGGAATTTTCCTTTGATGAGAATGAAGTGTGCCTCTTCATCTCTTTTGATTAAGTTTGGTTGAGGATCTATTTTATTAGCTATTAGGGTAGCTACCCCAGTTTGTTTTCTGGCAGCCCTTTACTCTGAGGTAGTGTTTATCTTTGTTGCAGAGGTGTGTTTCTTGGATGCAGGAGAACATTGTATCCTACTTTCACAACCATTCTGTTAGTCTGTGTCCTTTTATTGGAGAGTTGAGTCCATTGATGTTGACAGATAATAGTGACCAATGAACTTTAGTTCGTTTTATTGTTGGCATTCTTACTGTGATTCATTGCTTGTTTTCTTTTACTTTTTCTTGGGAAATCATCTGTATCCTATGTTTTCTTGGGTGTAGATTTTTTTCGTCGAATTGGAGTTTTCCTTCTAGTATCTTCTGTAAGGCTGGTTTGCTCTGTAGGTATTGCTTAAATTTAGTTTTGTCATGAAATGTTTTGTTTTCTCCATCTATATTGATTGAAACTTTGCAGGGTACAGTAGTCTGGGTTGGCATCTGTGGTCTCTTAGAGTCTGCATGACACCTGCCCAGGCCCTTCTGGCTTTCATCATTGCTTATGGGAAGTCTGGTGTGATTCTGATAGGTCTACCTTCATATGTTGGCCTTTCCCCTTGCTGCTTTTAATATCATTTCTTTGTTCTGTAGATTTAGTGTTTTGACTATGATGTGCTGTGAAGAGTTTCTTTTCTGGTTTTGTCTATTTGGTGTTCTGTAGGCCTCTTGTACATTTTTGGACATTTCTTCCTTTTATGTTGGGAAAATTTTCTGCTATGATTTTCTGAAGATATTTTTTGGAGCTTGGAGTCTGAAATCTTCTTTTTCATTGATTCCTATTATTCTTAGATTTTGCCTTTTCATGGCGTCTTTTATTTCTTGGAAGTTTTGTGTTTGGACTTTTCCGATTTTACTTTTTCTTTGCGAGAAGTATCAATTTCTGCAAGTATATCTTTAGCACCAGAGATTCTCTCTTCCATCTCTTGTATTCTGTTGGTGATGCTTACCTTTGTGGTTCCTGATCTTTTCTCTAAGTTCTCCAGATCCAGGCTTTTCCCTTTTTATGTTTTCTTTATTGATTCTAATTCTGTTTTTATGCCTTGCACCATTTCCTTCATCTGTTTGAATGTGGATTCCTGTCTCTCTATGATGGTGTTTTTGTTTGTTTGTTTGTTTACTTTCTATATGCCATTACTGTGTCTCTACCTCTGTCTCTATTTGTTTGACAATACTTGCCTGTGTTTCTTTGAGAGCTTTGTTCATTTCTTCTTTATTTGCCATCTGTGTGGCAATTTCTTTGAGAGATTTGTTTATTTCTTCTTATATGCCTCTAGTAATTGGATAAGCATAGCTTTAAAGTAATTTTCCTGTGTTTCCAATGAGTTGGAGTATCCATTGACTTTGCAGGTTCCTGGTGAAGCCATAATGTCCTGATTTCTGCTGGATGTGTTCTTGTGCCAACCTCTGGCCATTTGCTTATCTGTAACCTTCACGGTTTTTTCATGGAGTCTGCAGTTCAGATTTGTGCAGTCTTTTTCTATTGTTTGGCGAATTCTTCAGGAAGATGAGCCCCCCCATCCTCTCCCAGTTCCACCTGTTCTCTCTCTTTTTCCCCATGCCCTTTCTCTAGTTTCCTGATAGAAGAGGATTTCCTCCCATTCTATCTGACTCTAGCTTATCAGGCCCATCAAGGCTGGCTGCTCCCTTCAGATCATATAAATCTTTCACCACAAACTTTTATGAACATTTTCACATTAGATTTTTTCAGAATAGCTGAAATGCACAAGCAAAATATTCAGAATCAGTGGGATGAAAAGACTTCTCATATATATATATATATATATATATATATATATATATATATATATACAAACCACTGATAATTAGAATGATGATGATTCATCTAAACATACAACAGTGGGAGGAAAAAAGCCTGATACTTAAATGTGCAATTTGTCTGATTTGATTTCTGTGCAGGTTTGAAACAAACTAAACTGATTCATGATGAAAGTAATTTGTAATGTGGTTACTTTTCCCAGAATATAAGGATTTATGGGGAAGGTGTCTTGGGGAAATTTTCTGAGGTGCTGGAATAATTTTATCTTGGTAACAGTATGTTTTCAGAGGTTTTCCTTTGTTACAAATCAGAATTTACACTTACTATATGTATATTTTGACAATTCTCCTTTGGGACCTGTGTGGAGATAGATAGATAGATAGATTAGATAGATAGATAGATAGATAGATAGATAGATAGATAGATAGATAGATAGATAAAGATATAGATATGGTATGTGCTTTAAATCATGCCAATATTACTTATAAAGTACAATACAGTAGAAATGATACGGTACTAGTCCTTATGTTATTTGATTTTGGAATAATGTTAAGGAAAATCTGTGTATGTTCAGTCCAGACATAATTTTAAAATATTTTAGTTATAGTTGGCTTAATGTGCAGGTGCATTATCTAATATGAAAGGAAGAAAGTATGTGAGTTAATAATTAAAATGTGAAAATATTAGGTGACACAATAAAACAATACAGCAGAAGGAACATGAAATAATGATGTGTGATTTGTGTGTGGGGGGTATATGTGGATGTATACATAGCTTTGGAAAAATATATGATAGATAACATCTCTCTTGATTGGTTGTTAGTAAATCATAAAGCAAATTAGTAGCATCCCTCACAGATTAAAGTAACCCAGATTTGGTTAATTTTTACTACATATAGCATCTTTCCTTATGTCCATTTTACGATGCAGGGGATTCGTTATTCCCCAAGGCCTGCAGTTCTTTGTCTGGCCCACTTGTGAACTGAAGGTCTTTGCATTACATGAATGACATCAAATCATAAGTAAGTTCACATTTAAATGATAAATTCTAAGCAAAACAGATTTTGATAGAGGCCAGAAGACTAGCATTTGATTCATCTGGTGAAAATATAAGAGCAGAAAGAAGACATAGTTTAGAGAATTGACTCTGTTTAAGGTAGCTATGAATAAAGTGTTCATATGCATTGTGACTGAGAGTTCCTTAATGGTCACTTCAGATTGACTGATTGTCAGAAAAAAAAAATCTGCTGAAAAAAAGATTCCTAAACTATTTGCTTTTGAAAACTCATGCTTGGAAATTCTTTCTCTGCCCTTTTGAAGTTCACATATACCTTCCTTAACTCAAGGGAGAGTTAAAACCCAAGAGATATATTTCTCAAAGACTGATAGCCATCTATTGCCTTGGCAGGCCACTGGAGAAGAGGGCATGCTCTGGCTTGATGCAACTTGATTAGCTGGGGTGGACAGGAAGAGGGTCTCCCCTTTTCTGAGGAGGGGGATGAAGAGAGGACCTTATTGGGAGGCAAGGTGGGATGAGACTACAACCAGGATATAAAGTGAATAAAAAAATAAATTAATTTATTTTAAAAAAGAACTTAAAAAAGAACTTTGAAAGAAACAGCACCCCTGTGTCCTGTGTCTGTGTGAGAACTGGAAAAATACAATATTCAATGCTTCATCTCAATTTATTGAGTTATTTTCCATAATGAAAATGGATGAAAATTATGTTCATGCAGGAAAAAGTCAATCATCACAGACAGGAAAACAGCCAATGAAACCACTTATTATAACTTTCTTACACTTACTGGACTGCCTAACTTCAATATTCCTTTTTTTTTTTTCTTTTTTTTTTTTGTCAATTGCTTCACTTCTCTTCATGCTCCTAGAAAGCTGCAGTTTTTCCAAGGTCCTTTAAGCTGATGGAATCTCCATTGCTTTACTTGGCCATAGGGAGTTTTCTTAAGCAATGTTCCTTGAAAACATCGTGATGTTCTGATAGAGAATAGTGCTCGGTAGGTCTGGCCAACCAGCTGGTGAAAAGATGCAGTTCGAATCTGTCTTACAGTAAAAAATTTTCGCGACAGTGTCTGCTTCCACTTTGTTGCATGCCATCTCCCTCCAGATGATGGCAGGTTGTGTTTGAGAAACTGTGAAAGCAGGTGTGACTGACAGCTAATGAAGTGGCTTCCATGAGCCATAAATATATGCAATCCTCATTTCTTTATGAGCACAGCCTCATAATCACAGAAATCTTAGTGACCCATATTGCAAGATGTTGCAGAGCTGCTGCTCTCTTAAATAACACTGCATTATCTATCCAGGCAGTTGGAAACTGACTGCTTCATTAGCAAGTTAATGTACTTCCAAGCTTCCTACTGACGCTCTGATGTTTCTATCAGTGCACATTGTTCTCTAATTGGAACTGGCATTTGCTGTTTAAATGCTATAAAGTGGAATATAAGCAGGTAAATCAATAGATATCCTTAGAAGTTATGTAAATTTGCAAATATATGTATCTTTTATGCATCTTTTCCTTAGTCAAGAATACTCAACTTGGATATCAAGCAAATTAGAATGGTTTAATTATTCCATTTGCTTTGAAGAACTAGAAAGAGACAATGCCTCAGAAATAACATTTGGTTATTTAAAATGATGAGGCTAGAATCATTGCTTGAAATTAGTCTTGGCATCTAGTATCTTTTTGATTTGAAATGATTGTACTTTCTCTGATTTTCATGCTTTGATGCTTTTCAAAAGAAGAACTTGTTCTATTATATCTGATCATTCTTTCTATAGAAAGAGCTATTCTTCATATTGTTTGACTTTAATAATTTCTTTCAGCATTGCTTAATTTTTGCCTTTGAGTGTTAAATTAAGCATTTCCTCCCAGATAGTACATTCCATCTTGGAGTGAATTTTGTTACTACTAAAAGTGTTCTAAATAGAAACAGCACATTTTGTCCTTTAGGGAAGCTCCTTAAAACTCAGAATGGCCTGAAGGGGGCTTTCTGAAGGATTCAGAAGGCCAAAAGCTTAGAAGTTTCAGGAAATCTGTCCCTATCCTTCTTCAAGCTTATAAAGGCCATAAGAAGAGCTGCAAGTAATGCTCAGAAAGCCCAAACTTCCTTCAAGAGGCTTCCACTAGGCAAGCTGCTTGGTGACAGAAGAGCCAAGGTGCCCAGGGAAGTCTCAGGGAAACGGAGCTGCTTGCAAGTTGTCTGGTGAGCTCAAAGTGTCCTGTTTTTGTGAGTTGTCACTCATGAGAACCTGGGCTTTGGTAATATGGCTGCCAGATTCTATATAAACCACAAGAAACTTGTTGATTTAAAAATTGAGCATTGGTGTTTTCCGTGTGTTGATCTGTAATTAGTTTCTTTCTGCAGTGAATAGGTATCTATTCAGTTCTCCACAGGAATAGTATGGCACACTTAATTTTTGGTTTGTTTTTTCTATTCAGTTTTGACTTGTCACCCACTTGTTCAGTGCTCATAAGGTTATTATAATTAGTCATAAAGCATAAAATACAATTTAAAAATTAAATAAATTCAATTTTTTTATTTATAATTTTTTTTGTATAAAATCACAGCTGTGTATTCAATAGCCTGAATATTTATCTAATTGCCATTTTCTGGGTGGCTGTTGTAGTCTGATATATTAAATATTAAATAAATAGCTAGTAAACCAATAAGCAAATGTTCTCAAAATAAAAACTATGAAAAAAAAGTTTTGGTAATTACTAAATTATATTTTTTATTCCATTTTTATTTTCTTCTACAATACATTCTATAGAATTATTTTTCAGAAATGCATTTACTTAAGAAGTTTGAGATAAATTCTAATTAGTTGATTAAACTGAAAAAAGAAATCTTGCATTGTCAAATGAATTTAATAAATTAATTTTTTCATGGACATTAAAATAAAGGTGACATGCCAGCATATTGTCAAGTTGTCACTGACTAGATGTCCTTGCCTACATTGCTGGACCATAACTTGGAGAAAAGTTCATGAAACCAAGATTTACTGATGGCTGGCCTTGAAAATTTAGAGGCATTAGTTCATAATGCCTAGCTTAGAGAGTTAAGGAGTATGGAAGACTTTTGCAGGAGATAAAGAAGGAATAGTGAATAAGATATCTAAGCAGGATAGACAGGAATTTTGACATGTAGGTGTGTGTTTTCTCTCTTTCTAGTGGGAACATTGAAGGGGGATTATCAAGAGATGGGAATAAACAGTATAAGGTACTTTAAATGAACACATGTTATAAAATGATAACTAGATTCCACTACAAGAAAAGACTCTTCATAAAGAAGTATCTGGAATGTGGATGTCTGCATATAAAAAGAAAAAATTAAAGAAAGGAAGGAAGAGAGAAGAAAGAAGTAAAAAGAATCTATCATATTCAACACAGTTCACACAGAAACCAAACACAAATCAATCAAAGGAAAAAAGAAAATGTAAATGAATAAACAAAACATAGCAAGTGAATTAAACAGCTTCCTGTAAAACCTGGTACTGGATATCAATTTAGTTTCTGCAAAACAGTTTTATTAAAAATTAGAGGTAATCAACATGTTGCAAAAATGCAAACCTATTTTTAAAATATCTAAGAGTTAAAGTAAATCCCTATGATTCAATGTAAAGACAACACCACCAACAACAAAAAAAACTGATGAGAATATGACTGAGATTGAAGAGACATTTCAAGAATTATATAAGTATGACTAGTGATTATATGAAAGAATGTCATGTGGAAGTGCAATGTAAATCATTCTTTAAAAATAAAAACTGGTACTATTGTGTGAAGCATCATACAATACAATACAATACAATACAATACAATACAATACAATACAATACATTACAATACAACACCATCCAATATAATAAAATGACTAAATAGCATCAGTTTTTAATCAATTATTTTCAGGAACTGGATAGAAGCAGATGTCCCAACAGAATATACTATAATAAAGGATGCCATGTTCTACACTGTCATTAGTAAATGGGGCATTTCTTAACTTACCTACTTCTTTAGGTCTGATAGATTTGACCATTGGCAATATTGATGAAGCAATCTTGAAGCTCATGCTAAACACTGAAGCGTTGTTTCCTGGTTGTAACATATCTGAAATATAAAATTACCCACTACTTGAATTGCTAACAGAAGATGAAGCTTCCCAGTGAAAGGAAAAAGTAATTTCCAATTGAAAAAAATGCTACTTGGGCATTTTTTATTCCTAATGGAAAGATTAAGAAATATCGAAAAGTACATTACTTGAAGATGTATGCACAATTTATAGGAAAATACATCATACTTTTGTTTCGTTCTTTGATACAAGCAATATAAATTTTGAAGGGAGTTGGAAATATTCAGTTTCCATCTCAGCACAGGAAATTAGATACATGGTTGTAAAGTCAACTTTTCCTAGTTGACAACATGAAGCAAATCTGGAAAACAGGATTCTTATTTTATAGTCTTTTCACTTATTATTCTTCTGCACAATAATTTACTTTTGATAATAAATACTTGCTGATTCTTTCTTAAGACATTGTTACGAACATAACTAAATGCTGCTGTTCTGTTTTTTTTCACACAATTCTTACGTAACTATTAATTGTTCATATTTATTTTATATATGTGCACATATTTGTGTATTTGTGTGTAAGTGTGTACACATGTTTACATGTCAGAGTGTGTATATAGAACTCAGATGGAAACTTATTAGAATCTATACTCTTCTACCATGCGTGTTTCAGGGATGGAACTCAGGATTTCAGGAGTTGGAGAGGGCATAGCTTTAAAACCAAAAATAAAAGTTATACAAGTAGGTTTTTTTGTTTGTTTGTTTGTTTATGCAAAGGAAGGAAATGACATGTCTTTGTCTAGAAGGATGTTCTCTAACAACTAGCTGATCTCTTGCTACTCTATGGAATGGGCCTTCATCAAATCCCTCAGAATCTGGAGCAATCCTCTCAGTCAACAGAACTTTTCCCTATCTCACCACAAATGCTTTCCTCAGCACTGTTTCTGTTACCTAGCGGAATCCATTCTCGTGGTGGAGATCACAGGTGTTTCGCTATAGAAATATACTTCCTCAGCTCTAGGATCTTCCTTCCGAATAACTCCAGCTTGTGTTAAGTTGACAAGGAAAAACAAAACAAAACAAAACAAAACAAAAACCTATCCTATAATGTATTTAAATTTTGATTTTTCCTATTTATTATAACTTGACAAATTTGTTCTGAAACTTGGCTAATTAAACTACTATTGCTACCCATATTAACCATTATTTTGATTTGGGTCTTGAAATAGATCATTCTATTTCTATAATGCAATTTTCTGGAAAATCTACTGTATTTAAGTGAGCACTGTATGGTTTACCCCTTCATTTTCTTGATTGTCTGCATAGTTTTACTGGTATATCTTTTTAGAATCCATTCATTTATTTTTCAAAAACAGATATTCTGATGCATTTATCCAGAATTTCATTCAGCTGAATATCCTCAGCTTCCGTTGTTCCTACTCTGGGATATAGGCAGGCTGAGAACTTTTGCACTCACTCTGACACTCTTTCTTTGTTCTTATCCATCATTCTTGCTTTCCCAACATTGACCTTTAAAGTATTATCTCAGTCATTTCTTCGTTGAGGAGCTGTATTCTGGCTCTTTTGATGCTAAGCCATGAAAAACTGGAGCATATGACTTGCTTCTAATGAGACACTTTGTCTTCCTCGTGGTAGTACATTGAAAATATGGTGGCCTCTTTCACATGAAAAATTCACTTAAAATCAAATACTTCTTTTTTCCTTATTTAAAAAGTATATGTATATTTTAATACAATATATTCTGATTATGGTTTTCCATCCCCCAGTTTCTCCTAGATTCTACTTTCCATTTCAAATATACCCCCTTTCTTTCTCCATATCAAGTATTTCTTATAGAACATTTTCCTTGTGCTGAAAAAGTAACTCAAATATTGGGAATAAATCTTCCTACACAAGCATCAAGACTGTAATTTAGATAACTAGTACCTATGTGAGAATCTATGCCACAGGGATTCACACCAGTAATCTCAGTGCTGTGTGGCCTGAGATAGTAGAAACTCTTGGGCTTGTGTGAGTTCAAGTTGGCACCGGGTTCTGTAGGATATCCTATTTAAAGGAGGTATAGTTGGACACCAGAAATCCTACTGAGGCCTCCACTTCTTCCTCATGAGCACACACACTCACAGTGGCATACAGACTACACATGAATACACTTCCCAAGGCTCACATATGCATTTTTAAAAGGAACGTATTTTTCGTCATTGTTTTTCATGATTCACCTATGAATCTTGAATTTTATACAAGTCTGTGGTGGTAGCGGCAGTATTAGTGGTGTGTATGTGTTTGTGTTTGTGTATGTGTGTGTGTGTTTACATTTTTGAATTATGGATGATTCTCCCTAAACAAAATTTTGTTGTGTACAATTCAAAAAGAAGGGAGCTTCATTTTTTAATAAAAAATCTAACAATAAAAGTATATTATAATCTGTAACAATACAGCTGATTTTCTTTCTGTTTCGAAACTTTAGCACATTGGCATATCTCAAAATAGTTACCTATTATTATTTGATGATAGGTGTGAATAATTCCATTTACATTATATAATTAATTTTAACTCCTTGACATGTTGCAGTCTTATCTTGACATGCTGAAGTGTATGATTATATGCTTTGTTTCTTTCATTTGCTCCCTCATGTCTGGAAATTATTATTTGCATGCATTGATTCTAAAATCTTGGATCAGAAAATGTCATGAGTACAAAATTTTCCTGCTGAAGCCTGCCACAATGACAAAGAAAGCTTAGTGTAATTACGTATAGTGTTTCACTTATTTACTTCCAAGTGTCCTTGCACATCTTGCCACTTCTGCTTCACTAGTAACATAGACTGGCAGTGACTATATCACTTCCTGAATTTTCAGTCTTAGCTTTGTAACAGTTGAGTATTAACTGTCCTAGATTGCTTCCTGTTGCTCTGGTAAATGTCATGACCCAAAGCAAAGAGTTTATTTTAGTCTTGAACTTAAAAGAGTTCATCATTAAAGAAAGCCAACCAAGACAGTCACTCAAGAAAGGATCTTGAAGCCGAAGCTAATGAGGATTTGGTACTGGCACTCTGAGTTAAAGTTGCTATAGAACCCTGCTTCACCTGCTTGGACCTGGCACTGTCCATGTTAGATTAGAGTCTTCTGTGTTCATTGGAGATTAGACGTGTCCACAAAGCAGTGAGACCTAGCCCTTCCTTCAGTTGCGGTTTCCTCTTCCCAGGTAACTGTTGGCTTGCCGAAGGTTGACAGCTGAAGATTATTAGGTTAGTGTCTTTGTGTGTCTGTTGTTTCCGTCTTCCCTCTGATCAGTCTTTAACTCACTCTGTCATTCTTTCTCTGTATTGGTTTCATTTAGTAAGACAACTTGTAAACCGGACTTGAAATTTACACGTTGAAATTTATGTTTTGTAACTAAATCAAATAGACATGAACTTCAGATATTATTCACTTGTTTGCATACTTTTTAGAACAAATGCACGATTTGTGTGTTCCCTCAATTAAAAAAATAATAAGAGATAGACAATGGTTTTTTAAAAAGCCTCTCACTTCTTAGAATATTTTATATTCTTAGAACTACTTATTTTTGTCACTTATTGAGGTAAAATTCAGTTTGGAGAACTACGTTTCTGTACCATAAGCTGTTTGATTTTTCTCTGGCTTTCTTTGTTTGGTGAAGTAGCTGAGCACCAGGGGAGCATTCTATTTCTTACTTTGTGTTTGACCTCAGCTCCATTGCAGGAGCAAAGTGTGGTTATGTCTGGTCCCCTCCCTTGTGCTTTAACTTTCCATGCCATTGAAGATCATCTAGAAAAGTCCATTAACCTAGTTTTCACTTGGTTCTTCTACCTTTGTTCTCAGGTCTCTCTGCACACCATCAGGTGAACGTATCTAACTGCCAGCGCAGTTTCATGTGGCCTGTTTGGCTCTGTGACTAGCCTGGGTTTCTGAAGTAGTGAATGACACTTAGATTTCTATCAAGCACCTTTACTTTCCTATGTCACAACCTCTCTAGTCAGTACAATTTCAGCACAGCTGTCACTTGGGCTTCTGAGAACTCTGCCTCTCCTTCTAGTTCAAGGGTCCTACACAGTGTCTCTCTAGTTTTCTGTCTTAAGCTTAAAGGTAGGAAGTTTGAAGTTTAGCACTTTTATTCAGAAGACAGAGTCAATGTTCTTGGGATAATCACCAACAAATGGCAACAAAATTTATGGTCACTAATATGCCAGTTTCCAAGTCCTATAAGGACTGCTTTTAAAAAGCAATATTTTGGTCCTTTTTTTACATTCTGAATCTTCTCCACTCTCTACCCTCAAATAAATTACTAGCTCTTGGGTTTAAATGATAGATGCTACAGATCAACAAATTTGGTTTGAATTTCCATCATGATTATAATTTTCTGTCTCCTTTTCAGTCACAACTGTTGACTGTTCTGTCCTTTTCTTCTGCTTTTTAGGGATCCAGATAACTACAGTAAGGTCATTTAGATAATCCACTATAATATCTCTATTTAAAACTGATCAGAAATCTGTATACTAAAACAGAGAATGCCTTATCTCAGGTTTTGCTAATGGATGTTATTAGTAGAAGTAATTTAAGCATACATTTTTGTTTTATTAGCACGTATGGATTTTGTACATGTCCACGATGTATTTATATCACAATGTTACCATCTCTTGTATTCCACACAAACACTCATTAATTCCCTTTGTCTACCCATCTAACACATCTTTTACATTCATGTTTTATTGTAACTTCATTCCTATTGATTGTAGAATAGATAAGAGCCCAGTAATTGGAGAATGTGTATCTCCCCAGTGACTAGCCCATCAGAGGAAATGTTTCTCCCTCTGTTACTGACCATGAAATGAATACCAACTTATTAAAGAGTCCGGATTCCACACAGCCTCTCCTGTTTCTGTATAAGGATACTTAAGAGCCCAGTGTTATGTAGATATTGTTAAGGATTTATGAGCATAAGAATTCAATAGCCATGTGATGGCACCAGAAGCCAGTATTCCACACAGCCATCTCCTTCACCTCTATTATTTGGTTTTGATACCTTTTTTTTCCCTTTTCTATGATATTCCCTGAGCACTGGAGCAAGTGATACAGATTTTCCACTTAGGCTAGGCATTTGACAGTTCTGTATGTTCACTACTTCTATGCACTTATGAGCCTTCATACTCACTGTTGACCACTGAAAAGAGCACTGTGTACCAAATCTGACAGCAGAAGCAGTCTATCATTATAAACATAGTTATTCAAAAGGTAATTTGACAAGTTTATGGCATGCTTTTGGGAAACAACAGTGGCTTTCTTAATGAAACCTCTAAATCTCTAGTCTTGTTTCTCTTGAGTTCTATTATAGTCTCTCTCTCTCTCTCTCTCTCTCTCTCTCTCTCTATGTGTGTGTGTGTGTGTGTGTATGTGTCTGTGTACTTGTGTGTGTTTATTTTTTCTTTTTTATTATTATCATTTATTACAATTTATTCACGTTGTAGCCCATGTGTGGCACCCTTCCTAGTCTCCTTCCAATCCCACCCTCCCTCCCTCTTCCCCTCCTGTGCCCTTTTCCAAGTCCACTAATAGGGTAGGATCTCCTTCCCTTCAATCCTGTCTCTAGCCTATCAGTCTCATCAGGACTGGCTGCATTTTCTTTGCAGGCAAATGGTGAGAACTAGAACAGATCATCTTGAGTGAGGTAACTCAGAAGCAGAAAGACATTTTAATTTTTAAATTCCAAGATAAAATTATCAATTAGTTATAAATTACATAATATCTACATCACTAGTTCCATCTAGTTTCTTCAAAAAGTGTCTCAGATACCATCATTTTTTTATGACAACAAAAGATGTAAAGGCCAGCTTAGACATTTGCATATCAGCAGAAGAGATGAACCATGCAGTCAGCTCTAGAAGATCATTGCTGTTGCCTTCCTGTCAAGGATATCCCTGTGACTTTTTAATTGTATCTTTTTTTTTTTAATGCTGTTTGCTTTTTAAATTCAACCAGTGCCAAATGTTCAAATTAGGAAGAAGTAGATCCCGTAAAGCCTTATGAGCCATTTTCATTTTCACACTTCCGTGCCTCGTGTTGCAGAGGAAGCAGTGTTCACAAAGCCCCAAGTCCGAAGAAGAGTCACCTTGAATGCAGTTGCAGTCACGAGCATGTTGGTCGATTTTATTGTTGTTGGGACCAAATGCCTGACCAACGCTGCAGAATGCAGGAAAGCTTTCTTTTGGCTGATGCTTTGCAGACATAGCCCATTGTAGTAGAGAAGACATGGACAGAGAAGTAAGAAGCAGGTGATCACACTGATTTCCCCGTTAAGAGCTAGAGTTGAACACTATTGCTCAGCTTGCTTTAATGTTTTTACCCACTGTGGAACTCTAGACACACACATTCAGGATAAGAATTCCTACCTCAATAAAACTTCCCTTTTAATTTTTATTTTTTATATTAATCACAGTTTATTTAATTTGTATCCCATCTATAGCCCCTTTCTTTATTCCCTCCCAATCCCACTCACCCTCCCTCATCTCCTCCCTGCCCCTCTCTAAGTCCACTGATAGGGGAGGACCTCCTCCCCTTCCATCTGACCCTCGTTTATCAGGTCTCATCAGGAGTGGCTGCAATGTCCTCCTCTGTGGCCTAGCAAGGCTGCTCCTCCCTTGGGGAGGGGGGGAAGCAAAGAGCCTGCCACTGAGTTCAATAAAACCGCTTTGGAATGTGTTCTCAGACACAGGTGTGTCTGCTGGTGATTCTAAATCATGTTGACTTTCAAGATCAATCATCATGAACCTTCTGATGAGTTGGTTCAGTGGGAAAACATGCTTTCCCTACAGTGATGGCTTGAACTGTATCACTGGGACTCACTTGGGAGAATGACAGACCTGAGTCCATAAAGTTGTTCTCTGACCTCTAATTCTGCATTCCTGAAATGCATTTTCTCACACCCAGATGCATACATATAGACACACACTATAAATAAATACCACGGTACTTTATTCCAAAGAATAGCTAAGTAGCTTTTATCATATTTTCATGATACTATGTAGTCAAACTTATTTTTCAGCAATTTCACTGCATATATAGACACTTTAAAACATATTTACAAATTTTTAAGCCCATTAGTAAAATTTTTGAAACACATATCTTTGGGTGAGATATAATGAGGCAGAGGTCATGAAAGAAAAGAGCTAAAATACTGTCCCACTCCTAGCCCTCTGAGGAAAACACAGCATGCCACACAAAGCCACTGGAGAAAACATCACAGTAAGTCACGAGGCCAAAAGAAAACAGAACTGAGTGACTACTTTCACTGTGGTCTCCTCAAGAATGCACTGCCTCTTCATGCTGCAGTGAAGTACCATTAAGTTATATTTATGAATATGTGAAGATGTGAAACTTGAAAGAAGGCTAGACAATGAACAGAATTTTAAATAAATTATATGGTTGAATGAATTGAAGGCAATGGTCTGACAATAAATAATGTCAGTATTAGTACTGGAAAACAACAATAAAAATTGAACAGGGAGGCTTCCACAAAATTGGAGTGTTTGGACGAGCCCCTTAGTTGTAGAGTGCTGCCATGGTCTGTAAATTACAAGGATAGAAAGCAGGGCACAACTTTCAGCTTCATATCTATGAAAAGAATTTGGTACAGAAGTAAGAACTCACAGATAAAAAAAAAAATTAACTTTCCTTCTGACCAGACAGAAAACAAACAAAAACAGAGCACACTTAGGTGAGAAATTATAGTGAATGGAATTCAAATCCACAATTGTGTAACTTTCGGTGAGTTATGTATTGCATACTCATACAAATACTAGAAAAATTATATTTGGAGGGAACAAATAAAATTGGGTGTACTGTAATAAAGAGTTTGCTGGGTAATATTTATAAGTACAAAAACTGAAAATAAGGTTTTCTTTTTTCAGGGCAGCAATTGAAAACATAGGTAAGATATCTCTCCCAACTTCAAAAGAACTGTGAATATCAATATATGCATTAGTCAGTTGTCTTTAAATAAACAGAACTGATATAACACAGAGACAAAGATGGAACACACACACACACATAGAAGGCACATGCACACTCAGAAGTTATATGCACTCACATATTCAGAAGGCATACACACACCTACAGAAGGCACACACACACAGAGAAGGCATGCACATACACACACAGAGAAGACACACACACACATACACACACACTCAGGAGGCATACACACACAGAGAGAAAGCAGGCACCCTCACACACACACACACACACACTAACAGGAATTTATTACACTGGCCTATAAGATACAGTCTAGGTATACCAACAATGAGATAGCTGCTAAGTCTGAGAGTGTGGATGTCTCAGAAGTACCAATCTGACACCAAAGGTCTAGGGGAATTCCTGAAATGCTGTTGATCTTCAATCTGAGCTGAAATCCTAAATCAGTTTGTTGAAAATAAGTGAAAAAAAAATGTGCCAGAAGCAGTATGGATGACCTTGCCACCAGAAAGTGACGTCCATATTTAGTCAAGACTATCCTTCCCAGGAGTGGCCAGTAGCTTGAGCTCTAGTTGATGACACATGCAGTCAAGTCAACCATGACTAGTCATGATACACTACAGCAGAACTTTTCCCCATTGCTTCAATTTAATACAGTACGGATCTAGGGATGATTGATTGTTCTTCTAACTACAGCTTATGCTTTCACATTTTTATCATTTAAAACAGCATAGTCCAAGACACGATTCTTCAGAATACAAGAACACAGAGTTTCCAAGGAGAGATGGGAGCTTGTCTTTCCTGGAGGTATGGCTTCTCCTAAGCAGATTAATTTGGACTCAGTCGTTCAAACTATTTCAGAAGCAACCATTTCACTGGCTTCTGCTTCTAAATCCTTGGTTCATAGGTATCAAAAGCATCCCAATTATCAAAGTAAATATTCACTACTTCTCTTCTTATTTGAACCATAGTACTCTAGAACTAGAATATTTTTGTTAATATAAACCAGTCTTTAAGGAAATGGTTGATTTACTCAACATTTGTATGGTCTTCAAAGTGTAAGGCAACAGCATAAGAATAAAAAGAAAACAAATTCTAAACAACAAAAACACATAGCTTGGACACTGAATAAGCAGGTTTTTGTTTTGTTTAGTCTGTGTTAAAATTTCTAGCCTGTAGTTCTTAAGATGCAGACTCATCTTTTCCTATTCATTGTACTTTAAAATGATTTTTCTCCCTGTGGCTCTATATAGCTTTTTCTAAGTAACTTGTTCTTCTCATTTGGGATGCTACTCCTCCTCTCAATAAATCGTTTCTCTGTGCAGAAGCTTGTGTCCACATATATTCAGCATTTCTGACCCTATAAACAGGCTGGGCATTTCACTAGTGATTCATACAATATTCAGAAAGAACAGTGTATGTTTTAAATGCTTAGTCCATACATACATGTAAAAGATGTACCACACACCTTAAGGATTTGATTTTTACCGTTTTTAAAAAAAATTATGAATTTTTTTGTAAATTTCACAACATGCACCCCAGTCACACTCATCTTCCCCTCGCCTTGTACTGCCTTCCACCCTCAACAGAGAGAAAAAAAATCTCACATGGAAGCTGTAATGTGTCACAATGTGTCTCACAGTATACACTTTTCTCCAAACTACTTTGCTTGCAAATGTTCATTGCAGTGACTCTTTAGTCTAGTTTAAGGCCTCTCTCTGGCTTTTACTATACTATCCATATTGGAACCTCACTGGGATTCCTCTAGGATATCCTGTTATTGCCCTGTGTCATTGAGATATTGTAGTTTTGGATCATCATTCCCCCTCATGCACTCCAGCAGTTCATTGCTGGGGCGAATGCTGGGACGGGCCCATATCTCTGGGCCTGAAGGATACCTGATCTGGTCAGCCCCCTAGCTATCCTGCTCTCACACCCTTGGGGTCAGCTCACCAGCAAACCCTCACACCCAGAGCCAGCTACCCAGGCCAGGTTCATGGACTGCTCTCCCAAATGCTGCAGCAGATGAGCATCAGGACTACCCCTCCTGCTTCCATGACCCCAGGCCAGGTCCCCCACCTCAACAGGAGGTGAGGAGCAAAGTGGGAGAGGGGTATCTTTTTCTTGTCCATGCTAAAATGGGAAAAATGGCTCGGACCAGCTCTCCCACACCCATATCCCCTGGAATGGCTCACCTGCAGCTCCTGCAATGTGCGGGGAGCTCTCCCAAGTACTTCATTTGGTAGGGGCAGTTTCAGCTCTTATTCTCATGCCTCCTCGGTCAGCACTCCCATGGTGCCGAAATGGACAGGGCCAGTTATACACAGCCCTCAGCCCGGTCGAGGGACACCTGTCTGGTCTTTGTTGGTAAGAGACCCCTGCTGCTACAGGACCACAGACCATGGTTGTGCAGGCCAGTACCTCACCGGGATTCCCGGTCACTAACCTTGAATCTCCAGTTCTGCATCTCTTCACTGTGCCCACATCCTTCTGTTTCTCTTTCTCTTCCATTTCTCCATGACCTACTTGGCTCTCAGTCTTTGAGTGTCTGTGATCCTCCCCGGAGTGGTTTCAGCGGTGTTATACCCTGGTGGTGCATTATGGCACCAGGCAGGGGTCATCTCAGGCATGGTCTGCCCTCCACCCACACTGAGGCACGCTAAGTTCCAAACTGGTGGTCTTCTCAGGCTAGCTGCCTGTGCAGGCCACATGATGCCCTTCTGGGGTTTGCTCTTCATTTGGCCTGCTTCAGTGGCCCCATGAGAGGGTCATCTCTCTCTGGCTCACTCCTGCCTCTGGTCCGCGGTTCTAGGCAGGCTTCTTCTAGTCTCCAGCTCACTTCCAGTCCTGGGATACCTTGGGACCTGCCTGGTGTGGGACAGGGTCGCTCCTTGTCTGGGAGCCCTGGTGCCAGACTGGTGGTTGTCTCTGCGTGCTTTTTACAGGGAGGTCAGTCTAGTGATTATCTGGGTGGTCACAGTTCAGAACACTGAGCACAGACACAGCCTCTCTCCTCTCTGCCATACTGACACACTATGACAAGCAGCCACACCTGCAAACCCCCTAGGGGCAGAGGTGTTTGCCGTCTAAACATGGTAAATACTAGAGTCTTTGTGGACATATCCAATGACAACTAGATACGAATATATTTTGTTTTATAAATCTACATATGAGAAAGGTAAACAGATGAAATGAAAATGAAGAAACAAAGATAAACCAGTACTCTAGGTCACTAGGCTAGCCTCTGGGAACTTTTATTCCGTTATAGACATACTAAAGAATCACCTTCCTTAAGTATGGGAGATATGTATTGACAAACTACTACTTGTAAAGCACAGTTTAAGTCAATGCTGTTAATCTTCTTTTACAATTTCAGCACTGATCTTTGTGAAAGAAACCATGCAACTTTGTCTCATATATCCTTTGTTCTTTGATGTCTTATAATTACATCCAAATGTCTTATATTACATCCAAAAGTAATATATAAAATATGAAATTAATAAGACCTATTCTACATTGAGACAGAAATACTTCATGTATTTCATATTATTCACTTGTCATTAGTTGGCTATATATCAAATTTGTTTTGTAAAAGAGTCTTTGAGTGGCTGGGACTTTTTGAGTGTCTTTATTTTTCTTTAGGCACAAACACTAATCCATAAATTGTAGATAATGTTATATGTTTATAGACATACATATAGGTTTTGTATATAGACATTACTCAAACTTACAAAACCCAAATCTTCCACATACATTTTCTAACTTGTAAGTCACAGAGTCCTCTACTTGGTGTCTTTCCTCATATATTCTTTATTTGAAGTAGAATTCACCAGTGCCCCTCTTTTCCTCCTTTGCTTTCCTTATCCCCTCTCATGTCATTTTGTTTCAAGCTGAAGACACTAAAACTAAATAAGTTAGATAGACTTGTTCAAATTCAAACCAATCCAAACAATTTAAAACTGCTATGTTCTGCACTTCAATTTAGCCCTTTGAAAGAACTGAGATCAAGCTTTCCCAAGATAAAACGTGAACAAATCTACTCAGATCCTTGGGTGTATTGCTGGTTATGCTAAACAATGGGTTGTATTGAAACAAAATGAATTTGTATTTCTAAAACATCTTATAGCCATTCAGTAAAAGTAAATTTGCTGTATAGTCCAAGAGAGAAATTCTGCCTGAACTTATCTAAAGATGGTTTCTTTAGAAAGGGCAATCACAGTGTAATCTCTCTATGGATCTTCTGTTAGTTGGAATTTTCGGTAGGTGACTGTCCAGGAAAACAGGTGGAATAGCATATTGTATTATACTAAAAAATTTCAAAAGGAGAAAAGACTGTTCATGTAAAGAATAACTGATCACCAGAGACTCCACAGTTCCAAGAGGCTGTTAACATATGGGTAATTGTACTTATAAATGGAAATATGTAATATTTGAGAACTTTGACCCATTGACTTGTAGATTAATGGAGTATGAAAGACTGGCTACTCAGTATAATGCTTGACATTGATTTTCATCTCCTAAAGAGAGTGCTACAACAGAGAAATCTGCCTATCAGTAATATTTGTTTCATGCTTCAGGCTGTGGCCATAGAGTGTAGTCACTGTTTACTTTTTATAACTTTCTTCTATATTTATTTTTTCTTAATAAAGAGCAAAGAGTTAATTTAACTCAAAATCAATGTACATTTTATGAGAAACAGTATTACTTTTCTCTTCTTGTTATTTAATTACTACTGAATGTCCTTATTATCTTACCCCCTGTCATTTATATTTATGTGTATTTATTTCAGGACATTATTTGGTCACATTATTGCTTACTTTCATCAGAAACTGTTCATTTTAAGATCTACAAATATCACTTTTTTTTTACTTATTTAACAAATTACCTGTAAATGATATCTGGAATTTTACTATATTTATTGAGAGGTTTTAATCTGCCTACCACCTCTTAAGAATCTAGCATTCTTTTCTGCATTTACTTCACCCTATGTTTGATATCTCTCTACTCATGCCATAGCTTTTTTTCATTTATGAAGTGACACAAAATGCCAAATTCTTTATATATATGCATGTGTACACACATATGCATATATATATATATATATATATATGCATGTGTACACACATATGCAAAGAGGAAAACATATCACAGGGGTTTCATTTTCTGGTAATGCACAGTGAGGAGGAGCCTGATGACAGATTACTGACAAGTCTCTCTATTTCTAGGATTTAGTTTACTATATAGCCTGCAGATGTACCTAAGTTCATATCCAAGATGAAACACTTTATATTCCACTACCAACTATAAGATGGAAAAGAAAGTGAATCTCCTGCACAGCAGCATATGTCTCTAGCATGAGAGAATGATGAATAAGAAAAATATTTTGGCAACCTTATGATGGGGAAGAGCAAAAGGCTTTAGACTCTGTAGTAAGTCCAGTCTGGCTGAGCTCAGCCAGCAGGGCCTGTTGGGAGGAACAGGAGATTTGGAGGGTGGCAAGGCTTGGCTGTTTCCTTTCACTACCCTGCTGTGAGATAGGCAGCTTCCTTATGGCTCCCACGTGCGTGTTTATATCTCCCCTCACAGCTACCTGAGATTCACCTTGGGAAAAGAAAAGATTAGGTCAGACATCCTTTGGATGCTGCTTGCTTGGGGGACTCCCTGTGGATATCAACATCTGAGTTTGCCCAGGTCTTATATAAAATGGCATCACATTTGCATTTATCCTGCACACAGCCTTCCATGTGTTTTAAATCACCTCTAGATTACCCAAAAAAGCAAAGCTTCTCTTTTAAAGTTTGTAAAAGAAAAAATAAAGAATAAAAAAAAAGACTCTTAGAAGTTCTATTTGACTTCCATCTCTCACAACAAACACTTTTGTTAGCAGTTTTTCTGGTTCTCTGTTCTATTGGGTCCCAGCAAATGCCTGGGACCAGGTCTGGCTAATAATATATAACCTTACTCATTATATCTAATACCTAGTACTTTTAAAATACTTCATTTATATTTCACTTTTATTACTTGTTAATTGTTAAAGTCAGCAGCTGCTATCATAAATATAAGATAATTCATTATTTTTAATTTAGTATGCCTAAAAGTTTTTTTTTTTTTTTTCTTTTTAGATCAGGTACATGGTGATACCGGCCGTCTTCACTCTGACATTTATTTAATATTTTATTTGCTTTTGATTAATGATGTTAGGAAATCAGATGATAATAAGAATGGCATTAACAACAATTTCTATGAGTTGAAAAAATATAAATATCATTATCAATCAACTGAAAAAAAAGCCACAGACTCTTGTAAACTAATTAATCCTGACAATAAAAATTCAAAAAAGAGGTCCTGGTTGGAGATGTAAGTTAGTGACTTTTTTATTATCAAAGTTTCCTCATTCATGAAATTGGATGTTCAGTGAGGGAAAGAAGTATATATAAAAGAGATCTAAGACGGCCCCTAAGGCACTCAATGTTCAAGAAAAGACATTTTGAAGAACCACGAAAAGAATCTAAAAGCAGGAACTCATGGCCTCGAGTAAGACCCTGGAAGACAAAAAGTCTTTCCAAATCAGGTTGAGCAAATCTGTCACCTACTGCTCAGCTAAAAACAAATGAGGATGGAACTAACATGTAAACGGTCAGCTTTGACAGCATTTGTGATCCAAGAAGTAGCTACTTTGCTGATAGAAAGAAAAAAGAATGGTTTAAGTTAAGGGAGGTGATGATGGACTAATATAATAACATCTTTGGGAAGTTTGGAAATGAGAAAAAGGACAATTTGCTTAGTTGCTTGTGAGGTCGACACGGAATTCCTTTTGAAACTGAACCCCTTCCTGTGCTTGGACACTTGATTCTCCAGCTGGTGACATTGTGTTGGAAGACTGCACAACTCTCAGGAAGCACAGCCTCACTCCAGTGTACGCTTATAACCCAGGCTCACTTTCTGTGTATCCTCTTGTTCTGCCTGTAGACCTGGAGTGACCAGCTGCCCCATTGCTGTGAACCTCCTGCCACACCTCACTGTCATACCAGACTGTAAGCCCTCAGAACGGTCAGTATAAATACATCCTCTCTAAAACAGTTCCTCTTCTTTTATTCTCTCAGTGACAAGTGAAATAACCCCTGTGTCCCGTGAAGAAAAGAAATGTTTGAAGTTGAAGGGGTGAGAAACAGAAGTCACTGTTTTTCTGAGAGTTAGATGCTAGAGTGTGGATATGAATACAGAATGTCTGTGGTAAATCCTCTGAGGATTAAGTACTATAGTCAGGGAAAGCTACACAGCTGTGTGGCTTTTGCTATTGCTTGGAGTTCACTATATTTTAGTTTGGAATGATGAGTTCTCTTAGTTATACTTGCACTGGGATTTAAACTAAGTGGGTCACGAAAACACAGAGAAATGAAAGTAGAAAGGGACTTGGGAAGAAGGGGTTCCGTAGGAAAAGGGAAATGAGCAAAGAGAGCAAATAGGAAGAGCAGGAAAAAGTTCATTATATGTATGAACTTGTCAAAAATTGTAATTGTTTTTCTAAAAGATACCCTGCTTTGATACACTGCTGGGTAGTCTTTCAGAAGCCCTATGTGGTAGGTTCCTGTCCTGTTTTCTGTTTTCTCTTTCTTCCAATTTCCATCCCGTTTGCTGTTCTGAGTGAGGATTGATCATCTTACCCAGCGTCCTCCTCCTAGCTCAGCTTCTTTAGGTGTACAGATTTTAGTATGTTTATCCTATATTATATGTCTAATATCCACTTATAAGTGAGTATATGATGTATGTGCCTTTCAGTTTCTGGGATACCTCACTCAGGATGATCTTTTCTAGTTCCTACCCAGCAGTGTATCAAAGCAGATACTGAGACTCATAACCAGACTTTGGGCAGAGTGCAGAGAATCTTAGAAAAGAAAGGGGAAATAGTAAGACCTGGAGGGGACAGGAGCTCCTCAAGGAAAGCAACAAAAACAAAATATCTGGGCACAGGGGTCTTTTCTGAGACTGATACTCCAACCAAGGACAATTCATGGAGATAACCTAGAACCCCTGCTCAGATGTAGCCCATGGCAGCCCAGTATCCAAGTAGAATTCCATAGTAAGGGGAACAGGGAATGTCTCTGAAATGAACTCAGTGGCTAGCTCTTTGACAGCCTCCCCTTGACGGAGGACCAGCCTTGCCAGATTCAGAGGAGGACAATTCAGCCAGTTCTGATGAGACCTGATAAGTTAGGGTCAGATGGAAGGGGAGGAGGACCTCACCTATCTGTGGACTTGAAGAGTGGCATGGAGGAGATGAAGGAGGAAAGGTAGGGTTGGGAGGGATTGAGGAAGGGAGCTACAGGTGGGATAAAAAGCAAATAAACTGTAATTAATATAAAAAATAAAAATTTAGTTTTAAAAAAGATACCCTGTTTTGAGGATAGTGGAGGATGTATGCGTGAGTCAAAATTAATCCAAATAATGATTTTTAATTTGTTTACAATTGTAGTGGATGGGATTGGTCTAGCTGTGCCTTTATCCACTCCACTGAACATCAACAGAAGCTAACCAGCTGGGAGAGCACAGCTTAAGAAAATGACACTTCTCAGCATCTTGTCAGAGTACAGAGGATGAGCACCAGCCAGCAAGATCACCAGCAAAGAGGGAATGAGGCAGCTAAAATGTTCATCTTTGCTGTAGGTGGTTGCAAGGGTGTAATTTTGTCCTTCGTCCTTTGTGCTTACTATGATTTTCATAACACTAACGCTTTCTATCAATTAAGAAATAGCAAATGAACAAATTCACAGAAAGTATCAGAAAATCACAAATTCTGCTATTGAATAATGACTGTAATATTTAAAAAAGCAAATTTTAGAAAGTTTTATATATACTAATTGTTAAAAACTATAGTTATATCTGTATGCAGGTTCCAAATCTGAGTAGAAATACTATCTGACCAATGTTCTGAATAAAATTAGTGATGATTCTGGATGGAAATGGTTATAGGGAAGTACTAAGGTAAGGGATTCTACAGTGATGGAGAATATTTAAGAATACTATTTGGTGACAAAAATTTTATACCATTTAAGTTAAAAATTATCATGGTAAAATTATTAAAAATGGCAAAACATTTTGAAATAACATTACTGTCAGAAACTTTGCCTATATCACTTGGATAGGATAAGAATAAGGGGAGTAATGATCAATTAACAAAACTGAAATGCAAGAGTGAAAAAAATTGCTTACCTCATTCATTTTAATTTTCAAAAATACTCTCCCCATTAATATCATTAGAAGTGTAATTAGAATATTTTATTTAATCAGTTGAAAGTTAAATATTATGTGTAGTTGTTATGTTAATAACTGAAGGTCAACAGAGTAACAAGAGTTTCTAATTATTCATTTAGATTATATTTGAAGTCTTTTTATCCCTATCCTACAGATAAAATTGAGAACATGCCTCATTAATTTATTAATATATTAAGAAATATATTGTTTTGCTCTGTTGATAATGACAAACTAACATTAACTGTGTAGCTTAAACTTTACAGAGATTTTCACACCTTCAGAAAAATCAGTCAGGTTGTGACAAGCAACGTATAGCCTTAGAAAGAGTTTG
>REGO01000437.1:231239-242415 GCA_010120015.1 Rhombomys opimus | reverse complement strand
AATTTTTTTTTATTAATTACACTTTTTTCACTTTGTATCCCCTCTGAAGCTCCCTCCCTCTCCCCTCCCAAATCCTCCCTTCCTTCCTCTTCTTTATGCATGCCCTTCCCCAAATCCACTCATAGGGGAGGTCTCCCTTTCCTTCCTTTTGATCCTAGTCTATCAGGTCTCATCAGGAGCAGCTTCATTGTCTCCCTCTGTGATGTGGTAGGGCTGCACCATTCTGTTTCTATGCCAGTACCATGCAGTTTTTGTTAGTATTGCTCTGCAGTCAGCTTGAAATCAGGGATGGAGACACCTCTAGTCAATCTGTTGTCGTACAGGATTATTTTAGCAGTTCTGGGTTTTTTGTTTTGTTTTGTTTTGTTTTTCTTTTGCGTTCCCGCATGAAATTGAGAACTGTTCTTTCAAGGTCTGTAAAGAATAGTGTTGGTATTTTGATGGGAATTGCATTGGCTCTGTAGTTTACTTTTGGCAGATTAACGATTTCACTATGTTAATCTACAGATCCATGAGCACGGGAGATTTTTTCTATCTTCTGATCTCTTCAATTTCTTTCTTCAGAGACTTGAATGTTTTTTCAAACAGGTCTTTCATATGCTTGGTTAGAGTTACACCAAGGTACTTTATTTCTTTCTCAGCCCTTTTGTCCTTCATATACTGGAGGGCTACTGGGTATAACACCCAGAATATATAAAGAACACAAGAAGTTAAAAAAAAAATCAAGTAATCTAAATTAAAAAATCCAGAGGGGAGAGCAGCCTTACCAGGCCACAGAGAAGGACAATGCAGCCACTTCTGATGAGACCTGATAGGATAGGGTTAGATGGAAGGGGAGGAGGAACACCCCTATTTGTGGAATGGGGGAGGGGCATGGAAGGAGGTGAGGGAGGAAGAATGGGATTGGCCTGGGACAAGGGGGACTGCAGCCAGGATTAAAAGTGAATAAATTGTAATTAATGAAAAATGAATAAATTTTTAAAAATAGAATAAAAGACATAGGTCAATCAGAATTTTTTTCTTTATTCAAAACTTTTTTGAGATTATAATTATATTTATCCCTTCTATTCTCTTTCAAGAAATCATCTCATATACCTGTCTTTGATAGCTTTCAAATTCTTGGCATATAATCTCATTTCAGTTCTAATGTAAATATATGTAACATTTGGCACCTTTATTCGGAAAAGTTTTGTGTGTGTGTGTGTGTGTGTGTTTAAATACCTGGTATAATGATTATATTAATATCTGTGAGGTGATTTATAAATTGTATTTTGGGAGGATTCAGATCATTGTGAAATATATTTTCACTAGTAAACAAACTACCTTCCTATACAAACTACCAAAATACAACATGATACAATAAATTGAATGATGATTAAATTTTGTACATAATGCCATGCTGCATAATATTTCATTGTGTTCTCACTTCAAAAAGGTACATATTTGTTAACTTAAATTTTCTTATGTTTTTTCAACTGATCCTGTTGCTCAAACACTTTCAGAGATAGTGTCTGTGAGATGTAGCAGAAGTCTTTTCCATGTGTTTAAAGGCAGTGCTGAGATTGAGAGAAAATATTGGTAAACGTGAAAAATAAAATTGCTTCTTCAGAAAGGGTAAGTAAATACGTACAATGTTCAAATGAAAACAAGCCAACTTAGAGAAGAAAATTCAATTAAATAAACTTTAAAAATAGAAACTCTTAGTAGACAAATGAAACTGCACTATAATTTACCAAGAAAAAGAGAAAATTTCAACAATAAAGAATACCTTCTGTGATATTCAGTGATAATTATGTTTCATAGTCATACTGATAAAGATCACAGTGCAAGCCTCGCATTTTAATCTGCTGAAATACCTTGTTCACTAATTGCACATAGTAACAATAACTGAAACATATAAAACATACTAACTAAACATATAAGAAATACTGCACTACTTATGCTTTTTATAGAAATAGGATTTAGCCAGGTGAAGTGGCACACACCTGTAATCTCAGCACTCAGAGAGGGAGAAGCAGGCAGGTCTCCATGAGTTCTAGGCCAGTCTGGCCTACAAAGTGAGTCCCAGGCAGCCAATCTGCACAGAGAAACCCTGTGTTGAAAAACAAACAAAGAAGATCAAAATTTTGTTCATAAACAGAGTTTGAGGTTCAGTCTGCTACAAGGACCAGAAAATTGGCAACAGAATAGTTTTAGGTTTGCTAATAACATCTAAGGGTTATCACATATGTCCTCACTTCACAGGAGAACTGGGCTTTTGGTCCTCTTCAGGCTTTCTTATTGGATAAAGGTAACACTCATGTTTGAAGAACAATATCTCTCACAATGTATTTTATTATTATCCAAAAACGGCCTTACAGAAACTTCTAAAATATTATTTGATCATGTGTCTATTTGTCGAAACAAGATATCACAGAATCAGCTATCACAAGTTTATTTTACTTAAACCCATATACAATCTGCTTATTTTTAGTATAAAAGAGATAGGATATTACATAAAGAACAGAAAAGATCTTGCTTATAAATATTTGAGTTATATGCAAATTTTGTGATGTCAGTGTTTTTAACAGCTGAGTAATACTCCATTATTTAAATGTACATTTTCTTTATCCATTCTCTGATTGAATAACATCTGAGTTGTTTCTAGTTTCTGGTTATTCCGAATATTGTGATAGGATGAATTGTCCTTTCAATAGATGCTGAAGTGTTTTATAACTAACTGGGTCTTGAGGTAGATCAATTCCCAATTTTCTGAGAAACCACCATACTGACTTCCAAAGTGACAAATTTGTACTCAAACCAGAGTGGAGGTGTGTTCCTGGATGGAAATAGAAAAAAAAACTCTTGAATTAGGTAACCCAACTCAGAAAGACAGACGTGGTAGTTGTATGTACTCAATTATGTACTCAAGTGGATGTTAGCTTTCAAGTAAAAGAAAATTATCCTATGGTTCATAGACCCAGAGAGGCTAAGTAACAATGAGATCTTAAGGGGGACACAAGGATCTCCCTAGCAAGGGAAAATAGAATAGATTTTTGTGGGTGGATTAAGACTGATGGGGTTAAAAACAGGAGGGATCAGGTGGTGGGGGAAGGAGAGAATACAGGGAGAAACTTCCATTGGGAGACAGTGGCGGGGAAGGTAAGGTGGAAAGCTGGTGCAATAGAAACTTCACGTGTCCATCAGGGTTAATTGTAGAGATTAACAAGCACACAGACTGACCATCTCCTGTACCCAGAAATGGCCCTAAGTGGAGGCATTGGTCCCTCAGCTCTGCCACAACACCTTCAAGGTAGCCAGTAGAAAGGGAGTTTCCACTACCAACTTAGCTTCACATATATTTTTTGATGGAAGTATGGGATGTTTTCAGCATAAGTGATTTACCAGCAAGTCGTGTGATTGCTGTAAGAAGACACACTTTAAAAGTGAGTGGGACCAGGGCTGTAGAACTGGACTAGATTATGAATTCAATGTGACTCGTTTTCTCAAGCTTCTGCAGCTATGACTTGCAAACACTGGTGGACTATAACTGAACTATGAGATAAAATAAACCCTTTCATGTCAAAATTGCTTTTGTTGGGTATTTTGTTACAGCAACAGAAAAAGAAATTACAGCACAGACTAAGTTCCACTGATTTTAGTGGGACTGCAAACCTGTTAAGATCAGCTTGTAGCTTCCTTCTCATTCATGATATTATACATTTCAGTGCTGACTTTTGAAAGCCTCTTTGTCTATGTTTTTTTTTAAATCATGCATGATCACAGACTAGCAAGATAGATAAAAAAATGCCTTCATTTTCACCTAGACATCAGTGAAATAGACAAATAAGTCACTCAACCTAGTAAAAACTTCCATTTCTAATTATATTACTATTTTCTTCAGATAGTTCTGAGAATGTATCCATATTATTCTCTGATGTTAAGGAAAGATTGGCTGAATATAAGAGCTTTGAATGAGCTGCCCTAAATAAGATATAACTTTAAGGTATGGGAATCTCTGATATGACTCTAGAATTTAACATTACTTGGATGGAGCATGCTGGCACATTTTCATAATACTTGTGGTAAAAAAAAAAAAAAAATCTTCATATTAAAAGAATAGAGTAAGTTCTCTCTGGTAACCCATACCTTAAACCTCAGCACACATGAAGCTGAGGCATTCAGACTTCCAGAGATGAAGGCCATCCTGGTCTACATAGTGAGTTCCTGGCCTTTGAGGGCTATATCATGAGACTGACAAGGCCTCACGTGGAAGGACTGGGATGCCAACTTATCCACAAAGTCTTCGACATAAAGTTTTCCTGGCCTACAGAATCATCAAAGAATATAGAGAGACTTCGTACAAAACCTGATGAGCCGCCCCCCTCCCCATAGGCTGTTCAGTTTCCAAGTGGATACTTTAGTAAGGGGAGCAGGGGCTGTCTCTGACATGAACTCAATGACTGACACTTTGATCACCTCCCTCTGAGTGGTGATGAGACCTGATAGGCTAGATTCAGAAGGAAGGGGAGGAGGATTTCCCCTATCAGAGGACTGAGGAAGGGGCATGGGAGAAGAAGAGGGAGGAGCTACAGCCAGGATACAAAGTGAAAAAAAAAATGTAACAAATAATAAATAAATAAATAAAAATTCTAAAGAGAAGTACTGCAGAACTATTTAAAAAACTGAGAGCAAATGCAAAGTACTACAGACAAATATTAGGGGAAACTCAGGAATCCTGTGGAAGGGCGGGGAAGATCTGAGGAATCAGAAGGGTCCGGGACACACCAGGAGAACTCAGCCTGCCGAATCAACAGACTGCGATTCATGGGACTCACAGAGATCAGGAAGCCTGCAGAGCTCTCGCCTATCTTCTGCACACTGTTATTGTGGGGTTTCTTGGCGCTCTTGTGGGAATCCTAGCAGTGGGAGCGGAGGATGTCCCTGACTCTTTTGCGTATATGTGGGGCCCTTTTCTTTCTACTCCCAGGCTTGGTGTCATGGTATATGACTGGTTTTATTGTAGCTTGTTATGCTGCATTTTGTTGACGTCCTTAAGAGTCCTGCTCTTTTCTGTAGTGAGGCAGAGGCATCTGGACAAAGAGAAAGTGAAGAGGAGAGTCTAAGGGGAGGAGAATGAGGGAAAACCTCAGATGTGATGTAATATATGAGAGATGAATTTTTAATAAACTCAAAAACAAAAAAATAAATTGAGATACTGCATTACCATTGTGAAATCAGGAAACAGAATCACCAATACACACACACAGAGTCATACACTAATGCTCAGTTACATTCACAGTCACATTCATACATTTTTTATGCATAATCACATGTTATGTTTAGGTGCATATAATATTTTTAATATTTAGCTAAGCCATAAAACCTAATTTCTTAGTGAAAAACAACCTGGATACTATATTTCTACATGCTATATAACATTTAAGTCAAGAGACATTGAGAAAACTATGATACCTTTCATAGAATAGGGGTCATTATGTGATCAATTGAAAAGCTTAAGAGAAAAGTACAAGGCCCTGTAAAATAGAAGAGAGAAAAACATTCTGTACTCCAGTGTCCTTCCAACTCATGGCTGTAACCTTATACATGCTAGCATTCTCAAACTTACAGCCTGTCCTGCATACTTCATAGCTGACAACCCCAAAAGAATGTGACATACTTTCTAAATCTCTATTTCTGTTTCCATATTCTAGCCTGAATCTGTGTATGTGTGCAGAAGTTTGGTATAGATACAAAAGTCCAGAAAAGCAATTTGACTTTGATTTCTGAATTGTAATGACAGCAAAATAGTAACAGAGCATATGTTTACAGGGGTAAAAGAATGGAAACAAAAGAAGAGAAAAACATTATTAAGAAATATGAGACAATTACCATTTGAAATTTAATTATCAACATATTCTCTAGCTCAGCCTGAGTGTTTGGCATTTTCTGATATTCTGCTGGAGAATAATTGAATGCAATAGGAGTGGTTTAGTTTCAAATGACACTAAAGAAAAATGTGTGGCTCAAAATATATCACTATGATTTCGTCATCTACGAAGAACTCTGGAGTTAAGTATTTAGGGGCTAATTTAGAATGTCAGAAAAATCTCTCCAAAACTTAAGGTCTCTTTGTCATTTGTTCCTGCCATTCTTAGAATCTTGGTATTTTTAAGCATATGATTGCAGCTCTGTGATTACAAAATTACCTGCTAGCTTCAGGAACATTGTCTAAAAATGAGGTTAAAAGAAAGATGTAGATATCGGTACCAACGTTACTTATATTTAAGGGGGGGAATAAGGAAAGAATGTGAAAGATTTCTTTTCAAAATTTCATTGGCTAAAAATTTGTTAGTGTCCCATTCTATGAAGTGCAGGATAGTGTATGTTAGGTTGTGTGGGATATGGAAAGTATCAAGGACACATGTGTCAAAAGCTTGGTCTTTAAAATGATATAATTGGAAGATAATGGAACATTTACTCCCGTGGGGATATCCTTGGATGGAAGTTATAGAACCATAGTCTCAATCTCTCCTTTTCATCTTTCAGAAGCCATGAGGGGACCAGTTTCCTCTAGTAAATGATCAAGACCACTCATTTTGCCTTGCAACAGGCTCCAACAATAGGAATAACAAAATTAAACTTGACCCTATTAAGTTGTTTGCCTGAGAAATTTTGTTACAGTAATGGAAAGTTAACTAACAAAATCTTCCCTAAGCATGAAAGTTATTATAACCACTCAAACCAAGAAAATCAAGAGAAACGTCAATTGTTTGAGGAATCTAGAGATTGATGTAATGTAGCTTTCTACTACAAACGATGAGTGTCCACCAGCAGATGTTAGCACTGATACTCACAGGGTAAAGGAATCATAGAGATGTGTGAAGTGAGGAGGAGAAATCAAATGTTTCGGTTTAAACAAATGTTTTGAATCCATGTTTTACCAATGTGAAAAGCTTGTGAAATCTTGGAAGAGGCAGGTTCAGTTAAGTAAATGTTCTCATCATATTTCTCTGTACTTACGTCTAGAGGTATTTTGTTACAAATTAGTGTGGAAAATGGCCCAGCAAACTAGGGATTGCTGCAACCGTGTGAGATATTAGAATGTATAAGGAAGAAAACTGAGCAGGCCACAGAAACCAAACCAGTAAGCAGCCTTTTTCATTACCTCTTCTTCAGTTTCTGCCTCCAGTTCCTGCCTTGAGTTTCCTGTCTAACTTCCAAGCTGAAATAAATGCTTTCCTCTCCCCATGTTCCTTCACTCACAGTATTTTATCACAGTAATACAAAGTAAACTAAAACATTGCATAATTGCTGAATTTACAAATGACAGAAAGTCATTTCCAAGTATTTGTGAGACTCAAGGAACTTGATGTATAATATCAGTGTAGCTGATAAAGGACAATCATACTTAAGAGAGGGTGTGCACAACTAAGAAGCAGAGTAGTGAATTCACACTGGGATGCCAAGTGACGCTGCTTCAGTCAGATAGCTTGAGATCACGGCCAGGGAAGGCCACACTTACAGAGAGCTGCTCTTTCCATCTCAGTTAACATAATCAAAATAACTCCACACGGGCATGCCGACAGGTGCATCTCCCAGACGATTCTAAATTCTATTCAGGTGAATGCAGTAAGCATTGCAATATCCTAGTCTAGAGGCTACAGATTTTAAGAGTCATAAACTACGTAAGAAAAAAAGAACAAAAACCAGTGCCTGTATCACTCCCCAACCTGACAAACATTTACCATCTTAACCCTCTGAATTTTTCCTGACAACGTCCCTACATTTAGATCTTAGATACCAATCAAAACTGCAGGTCTTTGTGGAATACTTCATCTATCTAAATATCAGTCTTGTTCTTTCTTTGTATGGTTTAATTTCATCAAAACAATTGTTATATGACGTTTATTTTAAATAGTTTTGTTTTGTTATCTAAAATATTCGATATCAATCAGAATTTTGATTTCTTATCCATCCTGTATCACCAACAATTACAAAAGGACTATCTAGTTTCTGTTTAAGTAAATGATTGTTGATACATATTTATTCATTAACAGCTCAGCATGTTATATACTAAAATGTTTATAACAAAACATTATTTCTGGAAAAATGGATTACCAAAACTATGCAGAAAATAGAGAAGAGAGTAATATAACGTTTTCACAAATAAATTAGTTAAAATATATCAACAGTTTAACTCATCAATTATCTACCTGATAAATTAATAAACGATAAGTATATTTTCTATGTACACCAGTAAAATATAATTTTAGCAGTTGTTTCAAACTTGACTCTTTTTAATACTAAAGTATTTTTCTCTTACACAGAAGTTAATATTATGCATATTTTGGTTTGTATGTGTATATATGTATGTGTACATATGTGTTCATTTATGTATGAATGTCTTTCCTCAATAGTTGTCCACTTTGTTTTGAGACAGTGTATAAGCTGTCTTACTAGTGGACCCAGTGATCCTCCTTTTTTGGCCTTTCCCAGCACAGAGATCACAGGCATAGAATAACAAGCTTGGGATTTGGAGGTTGTACTGGGTTCACTTTACTTTTTGATAAGCAACTCACAGACTGGGTGGCATCCCTTACCCCAAATTTCCTTCATGTATCTTTTTGTAATTTTATGATAGTCATTTTAAAATTAATCCCTTTAAGTGTATTTTCTTGGTGTAGTACATTGCTATTAAAATGTAATTTTTATTTAATCCTAAGAATTTTTATTTATTATTAACTTATTAATAACTTCAATTTTAGATTCTCATCAGTTTCAAAATCTTATGCTTCTATATACATACATACATAGATACATCTACACAGATACACACAATACATATATGTGTGTGTGTGTGTGTATATATGCATATATCGGAAATACCTTATTTGTTTTGCTTTCATGATATCTATAATTCGGTTCTGTTTTGACTTAAGTAAAAAATAATAGTATTCCTGATGAGATTTGATAGACTAAGATCAGAAGGAAGGAGAGGGAGACCTCCCCTATCAGTGGACTTGGGGAAGGGCAGGCATGAATAAGGGGGAGGGAAGGTGGGATTGGGAGGGGAGGAGGGAGGGAAACAAAGTGAATAAAGTGTACCTAATAAAAGTTAAAAAAATAATAGTTATCCCATTGTATAATGTAGCTGTCCTAGACATATATACACAGAAACAGTTTTTCCATGTTTGTCTGTTAATAAGACATTGAATTAGCTTGGGCATTTCAGGCAAGTTATCCTTTGAACTTTCCTACAAATCATTTTTTTCTTTGTAACATTTATTTCCTTCCCCATTTTCTTTGCTTTGAGGTTGAATTTTCTTTCCTATTTTTTTTTAAATTTGCATATCACTGCCCCTTAAAATATTATATTAAATTATATTTAGTTCAGACTTCTGGAAGTTTTAAAATTCAGTATTTTGCCTACCTCACTTGATAGATTTACACGTCCATTTTAAACATTCAAAGTTTCAATCTAGAAAAAAAAGTAATTTTCATAATTATTGAACCTGTAAAAGAAATTACACTTAGGTTTTGGAAAGTAATGGTATATACAGTTTTGAATTAATGTTATAAAAATAATTAAACACATTATGAATTGAGGAATAGCAAGAATCTTCCCCTCCCCATTCGAAAATATTTAGTTAAACCTATGGGTTAAGATAGTAAATTGGGATTGTTCAAAGCAAACAGATTCAAGAATACCATGAAGGTTAGTTGAGCACACAATTATGTCAGCTATAACTTTTGATTAAATTAGTTTTACAAACTTTCCAAGTCATTATGAATCATTAAATCCTCAATCACTTGGGCAAATCTGTAGATACTATCTCCTTTCTTTTCATTGTCTAATTTTATGCATTAGTTATAATTGTAGTGAAGAGTATATAAATGTCACAATCATGGTGCGACAAGAAATGAAGTAATATGCATGAAAGCAATACGTAATTAAATCCAAATTAGACCATTTGTTTATTTTATGAAGAATAGGCTGACATAATATTTTAAGCAATGAGCATTTTGATCAAAATGAATAAAACATGCTTAGAAATGCTTTTGATCACTAGTTTCAGCTGTGATTCTGCAATGATTAAAATGCTAGTCATTTTGCTTAATGAATTAAACAATCTCTGACAGTATGATTTTAAAACTATGTAAGTCCAAATCTCATAAGCTATTTTACTCCTCATATTCAGATAATCACTTTAATATTTCCAGAAAAAATATGAAATGAAAAGAAAGACTCCCATTCTGCAAATCAATAACATCTTGAATTTTAAGTTGATTATCTGCTGGGATTAAGAAAATCAGTTTAGAAGACCAATTACATCTGTTCTCATCATTGAAAATTTTATTTTACACGTCTCCCAAACAATGGGAAATAAATATCTCCTGCTATGCTGAATTCATTTTAAAACCATAACATGAATGTGGAGAAATTTCTCAAAGAATAAAAACAAATACTTTACCAGCATTAGGACCTGAGCACGATGTAGACATCTACGAGAGGGCTGAACATGGTTCTGTGTGCCCGTGACCCAGCTAAGAAAGAGGAGGGAGAGAAAGCTCTCACAAGTGTGCCAGGGAGCCATCCACAGCAAAAGCTGAATCTCACTGAGAGCCCATACCCCAAGACAATAAGGAATAGAGCCATCAAGGACAACCAATATTGTGTTTAGGCCTCTGCATGCATGAGTGAAGGGGAACATACCTACATAGCCACATGCATGCACCACACATCAGGTACACACAAACACACACACATACCAACTCATGCGATTGATATGAAATGCAACCGAACAGCTTCAAGAAATCGTCTTCGATTTTATTAATCAAGTACATATACACAGCAGTTTACAAATAGTTAATACTAATCATAATCTATCCCAAATTGAAGGTAACCAGTACCTTTCTTTCTGACACCAAAATTGTAGATTCAGGAAAATCTTCCATAAATCACAATCAAAATTGACTTATATGACATCATGACATCTTATAATGAGCAGTGTTATATATGGTTTATAACTAAAAACTGTGAGAGCATATATATTGGTCACAGATACTTTGAAGGAGTTGATATTAAACAGATTTCCTAGGTAAGCATAACTCTTGAGCTGAACTAAGACCTCCCAGTCAAATGGGATCTTGGAGCATTTAGAAGACGAGAGTAAGAACCAAGTGTCTTCCTCTG